>VWZE01014640.1:96163-121917 GCA_013396675.1 Eubucco bourcierii | reverse complement strand
ATGCTGGAGTAGTGTGCAGTTGGGATACTGGAGGACTGGGGATGCTGGAGCTGTGTGCAGTTGGGATACTGGAGGACTGGGAATACTGGAGCTGTGTGCAGTTGGGATACTGGAGGACTGGGAATACTGGAGCAGTGTGCAGTTGGGATACTGGAGGACTGGGGATGCTGGAGCTGTGTGCAGTTGGGATACTGGAAGACTGGGAATGCTGGAGTAGTGTGCACTTGGGGGACTGGAGGACTGGGAATGCTGGAGCAGTGTGCAGTTGGGATACTGGAGGACTGGGAATGCTGGAGTAGTGTGCACTTGGGGGACTGGGAATGCTGGAGCAGTGTGCACTTGGGGGAGTGGAGGACTGGGAATGCTGGAGTAGTGTGCACTTGGGATACTGGAGGACTGTGTCCACTCTGCTCCACCTCACCATAGCTGTGTCTAGCCATGGGACCCCCAGAAGCAGAGGGACGTGGACCTGATGCTGTGGGTCCAGCAGAGGGCACAAAGATGATCAGAGGGCTGGAGCACCTCTGCTGTGAGGATAGACTGAGAGAGCTTGGGCTGTTCAGCTCCAGGGTGACCTTACAGCTGCATTTCAACACCTGAATGGTTGGGGAGAGACTGTTTAGAAGGGTTTGTAGGGACAGGATAAGGGGCAATGATTTGAAAATGGAGCAAGAGAGATTTAGGTTGGATATCAGGGCTTGGATGTGGTCTCCCAAGCACACTTTCATGGTCCCCAGTACAAGGTGCTGGCAAAGCAGAGCAAGTCCAGCAGTACCACCCAGCTGGTTATGGGAGTGCAGCACAGGATGTACAAACTGATGCTGAAGGACCTGGGTTAGTCTGACCTGGAGAGAAGGCAGCTAAGGAGGGAATCTTACTGCTGCCTTCAGCTACCAGAGGAGTGATTATCAACACCAAACCAGACTGCTCTGCACAGTGAAAGCCAAAGAGAAAGCACCAAGTTGCAGAACAGGAAATTCTTGTCAGAAATTTCTTCACAACAAGGCTGCTGAAACAGCAAGAGAGATTTCCCAGAGAGGCTCTGGGATCTCCACCCTTGGAGACACAAGAGGCTCGACTAGACACAGCCCTGAGCGGTATGATGTAATTTCAGAGTCTGCTCTGCTCAGAGCAGGGAGGTCAGACCAAGCCACCATAGGCCCTTTCCAAATCCAAATTCTCCAGAAGGCTCACATTTCTGTGGCACACCCACCCTCCTCAATGCCAAGTGACTCCAGCACCCACCTGACACTGGGTGAAAACACCGGAGTTAGCCAAAACAGCAATTAAGCAAATCCATCCCATTGCTATCTCCAGAGCAGCCAAAGCAGCAGAGGCAAGATGGTGGCAGTGGTGTTTGGCACCACTGCTCTGGAACTCACCAAAATAGTCAGAAGGTCCCAGCCTGCCCACTTCAACAAACTCTTCGTTCTCCGACCGACGCTGTAACACTGCAGCTGTGCCCTGCAAGCAAGCACAGCAAGTCAAAACCTGCCATTCCCAGCACCACTCCAAACACTGAATCCAACAGGAATCAGCTGCTCTGCAGGAAGGACTGTCAGGATGTCTCAGACTGTGAAAAGAACACTTCAGACCTTGCACAGCTCACCAGACTGCTCTATAAAAGCAGCTGGGCCTCCCTCCTCTTTCAGCATAAAACATCTTTGGGTGTTTCTGTGGCCACAGCACTAATTTCTTTATAGAATCATAGAATGGGAAGGTCAGAAGGGTCATCCAGTTCCAACCCCTTGCCATAGGCAGGGACACCTCCCACTAGTACAGCTCACTCAAGGCCTCCTCAACTGGCCTTGAACACCTCCAGGGAGGGAGCAGCCACAACCTCCCTGGGCAGCCTGTGCCAGTGTCTCACCACCCTCACTGCAAACAGCTTCCTCCTAACATCCAGTCTAAATCTCCCCTCTGCCACTTCAAACCCATTGCCCCTTGTCCTGGCATTACAAGACCTTGTCAATAGTCCCTCCCCAGCCTTCCTGTAGCCCCCTTCAGATCCTGGAAGGCTACTCTAAGGTCTCCTGGAAGCCTTCTCCTCTTCAGGCTGCAGAGCCCCAACTCTCTCAGCCTGTCCTCAAAGCAGAGCTGCTGCAGCCCTCTGAGCATCCTTGTGGCCNTTGCCCTGCTGCCCACACTGCTCTTGCTGCAGCCCAGCACACAGTTGCTGTCTGGGCTGCACTCACACTGCAGGCTCATGTTGAGCTTTTCATCAACCCAGACTCCAAGGTCCTTTTCCTCAGGGCTGCTCTCAGCCATTCCCCACGCAGCCTGGAGTTCTGCTTGGGATTGTGCCTACCCAGGTGCAGATCCTTATACTTGGCCTTGTTGAATTTCATGAAGTTGGCCTGGGCACAGCTCTGCAGCCTGTCCAGGTCCCTCTGGATGGATCCCTGCCCTCTAGCAAGTCGACTGTGCCACACAGCTTGGTGCCAGCTGCACACTTGCTGAGGGTGCACTGATTCCTCTGTCCATGGTTCTTCTTGGTTTTAATCTCCTAACACCAATTAGCCCAGTATGACCAGCTAAAACACCCCAGACAACTCAGACAGAAGACAATGCCACCACTAGCAAGACATTACTAACTACCTAAAGTGGGTCTCTACCCCCCTGAACAAAAGACAAACTGGTTTCTGGCAGAAACTTGCTACTGGTTGTTTTTTTTTTTTTTTCTCCTGAGTGCAGCATTTGTAAAAAGTAGCAAACCTAAATACAAGCTTCAGCATGTAAAGAGTCAGAGAATGGCTTGGGTGGGAAGGGACCTCCAAAGGTCATCCAGCCCAACCACTTTGAATTTCTAGAGAAAGAGAATCTTGCTGGGCAAGTACATTCCTGTATTTCATTTCACTCCAAGTGTTTATTTAAGGGGCAGAATAAACCATGTTTCAGGGGGAAAAACGTAGTAAAGTTCTTTGATTAATTAATCTTTTAATTTTCACCTTACTTACCTCCAAAATGATGAAGAATTCATCCCCTGGCTCTCCCTGGACCACAATCTTTTGGCCATCCTCAAACTGTACTGGTTCCAAGGCATCAGCTACAGTGAGCCTCTCCCACTTGTCCAGAGACTCTGCAAAGTTGATGACCACAATCAGCTTTTCAGGGCACTCATCAGACTTTTTGCTCCCTCTTTTACACAGAAATCAACCTGATTTGTGCATCACAGAATGGTAGGGGTTGGAAAGGGCCTCTAGAGATCACCCAGTCCAACCTTCCTGCCAAAGCAGGCTGCACAGGAATGCATCCAGATGGATTTGGAATACCTCCAGAAAAGGAGACTGCACAACCTCTCTGGGCAGCCTGCTCCAGGGTTCTGTCACCTTCACAATAGAGAAGTTTCTCCTCATGTTGATGTGGAACCTCCTGTGTTCTACCTTCTACCTGGGCACCACCAAAAAGAGCCTCTCACTTTCATCTTAGAATCACAGAATGGGAAGGTTGGAAGGGACCTCAAAGATCATTCAATTCCAACCCCCTGCCATAGGCAGGGACACCTCCCACTAGAACAGATCACTCAAGGCCTCATCCAACCTGGCCTGAAACACCTCCAGGGAGGTTGTGGAGCACAGAAGCACAGAATGTGATCAAAGATGACATTCTGTGCTTCTGTGCTCCACAACCTCCCTGGGCAACCTGTGCCAGTGTCTCACCACCCTCACTGTTAAGAACTTCTTCCTAACATCCAGGTTCAATCTCCCCTCTGGCAGTTTAAACCCATTCCTCCTCATCCTGTCATCACAAGACCCTGTAAATAGTCCCTCCCCAGCCCTCCTGTAGGCCCCCTTCAACAAGATCCTGGAAAGCTACTCTAAAGTCTCCTGGCAGCCTTCTCTTCCCCAGGCTGCAGAGCCCCAACCCTCAGATATTTATAGATGCTGAGAGGAGAAGGCTGACAGGGATCTTATCAAGACTAAACAGCCCCAGGTCTCTCAAGAGAGATGTCCCAATGCCTTTATCATCCTCATAGCTCCCTGCTGGACTCTCTCCAGCAGATCCCTGTCTCTTTTGAATTGGGGAGTCCCAAACTGGACACAGTATTGCAGGTGTGGTCTCACCAAGACAGTGTAGAGGGGAAGGAAAACCTCCCTAGACCTGTTGGATACAATTCCCTTGATGCATCATCAGTTCTCCAGACTTGAATTAGAATTACTTTGGAATAATGCAGAAGAGGCTTTGAGGTCAGTTTTGATGGATTATCACAATAACCTGCAATCATCACAATGCTGGGTAACAGCTTCACTCCAACCTGGCAATTTCTTCTACTCCAGAACAAAATTAATCCTCTCACTTACCCAATATAGATACTTTACTAAGGAATTCTTCATACATCTTCCTCTTCCTCAAAGTACTCCCCTAGAGAAAATAAAACCCAAGCAAGCACACAGTAAGTTTTCCTACTAGTCCATGTTTTACTTGAAGTTTCAAACAAAAAAAAAACAACCCAGGACAAAAATAAATTTAACAAGACACACCACATCCTGCCTCCCAGGCCCCAAACCCACAAGATGAACTGGTTTCAAATTGAATTACTTCAGGAGTTCAGCAACCTTCATCAAGAACTCAATGTTTCTTAAATGCATAACCTAACCAAAACTCACAATCCCCTGCTCCAAGTCAACCACCCTAACTTGGTCATACACACACACTGCAAGCTAAGTGCAGAGCAGAATCAAAGCATCTGACAAGTTGAGCAGTAGGTTGGGACATTTTTTAGACCAGTTTAAGAGTGCACTGATGTTGTTCTGTTCATTAATGCAAGATTCCCCTTGGCTCCACACCTGACAAATGTGTGCTGAGTGATCAGCTTTCTGGAAAAGGAGGAATTGGAATAAACAGCTCCAGGATAAGCCAGGCACAAAAGGAATCATAGAATGGCCTAGGCTGAAAGAGACCTTAGAGATCATCTAACCCAACCTCCTTGCCATAGGCAGGGACACCTCTCAACTAGACCTGTTTACTCAAGGTCCCATCCAACCTGACTTTGAACACCTCTAGGGAGGAGGCACCCAACCTCTCTGGACAATCCTTTCCAGAGTCTTGTCACCCTCATGGTGAAGAATTTCTTCCCAAGACCCAACCTCTTCTTCAACTGAAATCCATTTCCCCTTGTCCTATGGGTGGACACTTGTAAAAAGTCCCTCTCCAGCCTTCCTGTAGGTTCCCTTCAGCTACTGGAAGGCAGTTAAAAGGTCCCCCCAAGTCTTCTCATCTCAGGGCTGGACAATCCCTGTTCCCTTAGCCCATCCTCATAGCAGAGGTATTGCAGCCCCTGGATCATCTTTGTGGTCCTCTTCTGGACCTGTTCCAACAGATCTATGCCCCTCTTACAGTAGGGACACCAGAACTGGATGCAGTATTCAATGTGGGTTCTCACAAGAGCAGAGTAAAGGGAAGAATCACCTCTCCTGCCCTGATGGCCTCACTTCTGCTGATGCCTCCCAGGACGCAGTTTGCCTTCTGGGCTGCATAAGCACACTGCTGGCTCACGTTGAGCTTCTCATCTATCAACACCCCAAACCCCTCTCTTCAAGGCCCAGTCTCAACCCACTCTGTACCCAGTTTATATCTGAGCCTGAGACTGGCCCAACCCAGGTGCAGAACACTGCCCTGTGACCTGCTGAACCTCATGCAGTTTGCATTTCTCAATCCTGGCAAGGAGAAGCTAAGTAAAAAAAGCAAAGCCAAAAGCACAACCCCAGCTGGTAGACACAGCCACTTCAGCCAGTGACAGGAGGCACAGATCAGCCAGCAGAGTACTTGCCATCAGGATCCTTCTGTAGCTGTCCCTGTCAATGCCCCACAACTTGACGTTTGTCTTCGCCTTGACGGTGGCAGCGCGCGGAGTTCCGTAAATGAGGGCAAGCTCCCCGAAGCTTCCGCCCTCCCCCACGCTGGTGGCCCACTCACTGTTCACATAGACCTGAAAGGCAGTGCATGGTGGTCAGCCAAGGCCCAGGGTGCCTGGTGAGCTGGTCAGACACAACGTGGAGCTCCTGCCATCCCAGAGTTCCTCTATAAGAAGAGGAAATTCTCACATCGGTACAGCCAGAGCTGACTGCTTCAGGGTTTCACCAGCACTGCCAATCCCAGTCCCAACCACAGTTTTAACTGTCACAGGGACTCTTCTGCAGCACATGCACGAAGGCTACAGAGACTCCTGAGACCCTCTGATAGGATATAAAATCCCAAAGCCTCTGTCAGAGAAAACTATGGATTAGCTGGGCTGGAAAATGCAAGGCTGGTCACTCCCACAGGCTGTCCCACACCTCCACCCTGCACTTGGAAAGGATCAGAGCTGCCTTAGGGTCTGAACCTTTCATTTTGACACTCAATACAACCCTTGCTCTGTGCTGCAAGAGCTGGTAAGGAGCAAAGAGGCTCCAAAGCAGAATAAGCTTCTATGAGAAAAGCTGCTGAAGGAAGGATCTGTAGAAGAGGCCTACAATTATCAGACTGTTCTGCTAGGGGTGTACATGGCAATTAACAAACAATCTAGCAGGCTGTTCTGCTAGGGGTGTACATGGCATTAACAGACAATCTAGCAGGTTGTTCTGCTAGGGGTGTACATGGCAATTAACAAACAATCTAGCAGGTTGTTCTGCTAGGGGTGTACATGGCATTAACAGACAATCTAGCAGGCTGTTCTGCTAGGGGTGTACATGGCATTAACAAACAATCTAGCAGGTTGTTCTGCTAGGGGTGTACATGGCATTAACAGACAATCTAGCATGGCATTAATGAACAACTAAGCATGCTTACATCCATTTCTCCTTGATCAACAACATAGAAGTTATCACCTTCATCACCTAAAGAGGAAAAATGGAAAGAGTAAAGCTCTCAGCCAATCACCTTTCACAGCCCTGGCATCTCTGCCAACTCTGACATTCAGAATCCAATAAAAGCTGGCAGAGACAAATTTTCCCCCAGCCTGCAGGGTGAAATCGCCTGGTTTGCTGATTTCACACTGCTCAGACCTGTGACAGAGGACATCTACTGGTGGGGGGAGATCAGCAGCACTTCCAGGATTACTGGAAAGCCATACTGGAGCCATAATTTGACCCAACATGTTCTACAGAGCCAGATGACAACCTTTCCAATGGAGAACACAGGGAACAAAGCCACCTCTTCCCACAGCTGCTGCCCTCCCCACTGCAGCACAAGCTGTGCTTCAGAGAAGACAGCAAGTAATGGTCACTGTGTTCTTGGCAATGATTTTATTTTCAACCCACCCCCTCCCCAGAAGAAGAGCACTAGGCCAGAGCATGCCCAGCATCTCCAACTCATTCACCAGTGTAAACACTGCCACTTGCCTTGCTGTATGACAGTCTCTCCTGCAATGTATGTGACAGGGAACATGGCATCAAAGATATCACTGAAGAAAAGGAAAACAGAATGAGACAAATGCCTGGGCAGCTGTCACACACAGTACCCATACAACTCTCCCTACAACCCTTCCACTTTTCCCACAGCCTCTGTGTGCTTGCACTGGCTGGTGTGAAGAGGCTGTGCAGCTGTGTAGGTGAGGAGACCTTTAGCAGCTCTGAAACTTGCACTTTAAGACACTTCAAGGCTACAAAGATCTATTCCTACCTTCTTTCATTATCATCAAGGTGGGCAAACAGCACATTCTTCTCAATAGCTTTTGCCAAAGCAGCCATGGTTTTGTAATCTTTTGGAATAACCTAAGACACAATCAGAAAAGAGATGGGTTGGTATTTTTGAGGGAAAGCTTCTACATCTCCCTGGGTATAATCAACCTAAAAAAAAAAATCACTTGATTGCTACAAAACACTGCCTGAGCCTCTCCTGTTTCTTTCAAGCACTACAGATCTAAATCCAAACAATGTTTTGTGCAGCAGGTAACTAATAATGCCTGGGATTATTTTAAGCAAGTGTAAAAGTATCATTCCAAGCTAAGTCTGGAAGAGTTTGGGGCCCAAGTCTCTACCCTACCTGTGTTCTCCTAGAAACAGCAGCAGGTTTGTTCTGCCATCAGGTTAAAAGTGATGTTGTTGAAGCAGCCAAAGGACTGAAAACACTTTGTTTATATATGTAATATATATATAAAAATAAAATGTACATCTAAATATAAATGACTTCAAAAGGGAACAGGTCTAAATTATGCCTAACTGGTTTAATTGCATGGCAGTTTATTCTAACCTCCAATTAGCCACCTATCCAAACAGCTCTGCTGTTTTACAGTTAGCACAAGGCTCAGCAGGCTGCAGGAGCTGTGTTCTCTAACAGGCTGGATAGAAAGTGGTCTTAGATAAACCCTTGGTTGGTAAATGCAGTTTTTTTAAAGCAACATTTAAAAGTCAAAGCACCTTTCTAACATAAGATGCAGCATCCTCTTCTGTATAGACTTCTGCACTGATGGCCCCACGCCTTCTTCGACCCTTAACCACAGGGTTCATAGGAGGAGGAGGAGAGATTTCATCCTCCCGCGAGTCCGAGCGAGAACCAGACTTCTGTTGATTCAACAACTGCTTTGTTTCCTCCTGAACAGGAAGGAAGAGAGGTTTGTGTCACATAATCCAGTGAAGTAAAAAAAAAAAAAAAAAAAGAAGCCAAGCCATCATATATTACATTCCAATTTAGTCTATGCCAACCCAAGGGAGCTTCCTGTCTCCTGTTACTCCCACGTTAAGGCAAACAGGAGACTGGAGTAAGCAAGATGAAAGGCCTTTCAAAGCAGATGGCAGACATACCTTTCATTCATAACATGCCTATCACAATGGTGTTTATTTCCATCTGTTACATTAATAGCTTAATGAATGAAGGAGGATAAACAAGCTGATTCTACTTTCCACTACCCTACTCAACAGGTGATGAAGACATTCCACAAATGCTACTTTTTCCCAACTGCAAACCCAGCAGCTCTTGCCCTCACCACGAGGCATTGAGCTCTTTTTTTGGTTGCAAAGACACAAGAGCAATTCCTCAGAAATCCCTGTTACATGAGAAGCTTTGGAAACAAGGTCAAGTCATTGACCAACTTGATACTCAATAGCCAACAGTTATTTTAGGAGAAAGAAATATGAAGACCACTTACAAAAGAGCTGGAGGAAGGATGCTAGAGACTAAACAGGGTTTTTACATTGCCCCTTTTTTTCTCCCCTTCAGCTCTCCCTTTAAGCTATGCTGTAGTGATACTGTAGAAGACAGGAAGGCTGCAAAAGGACTTTTCGGAAGGGTGTCCACTGACAGGACAAGGGAGAATGGTTTTAAGCCATGGGAGATTAGGTTTAGACTGGATCTTAGGAAGATGTTCTTCAGTATGAGGGTGGAAGGGCTCTGGAATAGGCTGCCCAGAGAGACTGGATTTTCCTTCCCTGGAGGTGGACAAAGCTAGGTTGGATGAGGCCTTGAGCAGCTGACACTGGTTGAGAGGTGTCCCTACCCACGGCAGGGAGGTTGGAGCGCATGATCCCTGAGGTCCCTTCCAACCTAAGGCATTCTGTGATTCTGTAAGACTAATGTACTCACACTAAAATGAAGTCTAACTTGACACAGAGAATTTTGATTCTTCTAAGCACCAGAAAATTCACCTTCATCAACTAAAATCAGATTAAAAACCAAACCAAAAAACACCAAGCTTGGGGCCAGAGCATTTGCGTCGTAACAGCTCAAATGGCTTTTCCAGCATCAAGGAAACAGGGTTTGGGGACATGCCTTGAAAAAACAAGGGCTCATCTGTTCCCTGCAAGCTCCCAGCACTTTTCAAAGCTGGGTTTGTCCCAGTGTCCTTGATCCAAGTGTCCCTGCCCAGCTGGGCAGCACTGCTGCTTGGCTGCCGTGCTCCACTCCGGAGGTGCACAGAGGCTATGTATAACAACACCACTTGGAGGAAAGGGACAGGAGATAAGCAGGATGCAGAGTTTATTTTTCACACCTCTCAGATGGCCACAGAGCAAGCACTGATCCCATCAAATGATATCTCACTTCCTGTTTTCTGCCCCTTGATAAAATAGTGCTACATTTCCAAAGGATGGCAGCAAAATGTATTTCAAACCCTGTTTTCAGTCTTCTGATTTTAAAGGAGTTAAGGTGTGACCGAGATGAAGTTAAAACCAGCTGGAGCACTGCTCAAGGGTTGGGTTTAAACTGCCCCTCTGCCAAGTGGGCAACACCACCAACCACAGCAACAAGCTGTTTGCTCTTATGCAGAGTAATTAACCCAGAAATAAAGCCTGACACATTTTCAATATGCCTTTTCCTCCTAGTATCAGATACAACCACAGAACAGAAAGGTTGGAAGGGACCTCAAGGATCAGCCAGTTCCAACCCCCTGCCATAGGCAGGGACCCCTCCCACTAGCACAGCTCACTCAAGGCCTCCTCCACCCTGGCCTTGAATACCTCCAGGGAGGGAGCAGCCACAACCTCTGTGCCAGTGTCTCACCACCCTCACTGCAAACAACTTCCTCCTAACATCCACTTTCAATCTCCCCTCTGCCACTTCACACCCATTGCCCCTTGTTCTGGCATTACAAGACCTTGTCAATAATCCCTCCTCAGCCTTCCTGTAGCCCCCTTCACATCCTGGAAGGCTACTCTAAGGTCTCCTGGAAGTCTTCTCTTCTCCAGGCTGCAGAGCCCCAACTCTCTCAGCCTGTCCTCAGAGCAGAGCTGTTGCAGCCCTCTCAGCATCTTTGTGGCCTCCTCTGGATCCACTCCAACAGTTCAATGTCCTTCCTGTGCAGAACTGTACAGGACTCCAAACACACCAGGACCTGGAGAAACAGTGGTAGTTGCTATTCTCATTATATTAGAATTCAGTCTGTGTTTAGGACTGAGAAAATGGATTTCTGCAGGTTGAGAGGTTCCTAAAAATCAAACACAGAATGGACAAAGGCATTCCTCATGCCCTGTTCTCATCAGCAGAACCATTACCAGGATTGAAAAAGCTTTCCTAATAAAGTTAGCCTGTTTATTACATCCAAGTATTGATCCTGCCCTTTCAGCTGATGAAGCAGCTCAAAGTTTTCAGTGTCAAGGAGCACACAGAAAATTTTGTATTTTGCCTAAGAAATGGTAAATTCCACTGAAATTATTACAGGTAAGAGAACATTAAAGAGATGAGATTTCACATACATGGATTTGAGTCTCTCAGCTACTGAAGAAAAGCTTCACAATTTCAGAATTATGCTTTACCCTGTACAGTCTGGCACCTGCTAATTGCTGTTACACCAGGAACTGTCTCAACTCCATGGCTAATTAGCATTTAATTGGTATCAGCTCTCCACACACTTTAACAAAAACAAAATAATCCAAACATTCAGAAGTTGAAAAAAAAAAAAAAAACAATGTTAAAAGCTCTGCCATATATCCACCACTGCACACTACATAGAGTCATAGAATGGCAAGGTTGGAAGGGACCTCAAGGATCATCCAGTTCCAACCCCCTGCCATAGGCAGGGACACCTCCCACTAGCACAGCTCAGTCAAGGCCTCATCCAACCTGGCCTTGAACACCTCCAGGGAGGTTGTGAAGCACAGAATGTGATCAAAGATCACATTGGGTGCTTCTGTGCTCCACAACCTCCCTGGGCAACCTGTGCCAGGGTCTCAGCACCCTCACTGCAAACAACTTCTTCCTAACATCCAGNCTGCAGCCCTCTGAGCATCTTCATGGCCTCCTCTGGACCTGCTCCAACATTTCCATGTCCCTCCTGTGCTGGGGGCTCCAGAACTGTACACTGTACATAGAATCACAGAATGATAAGACTGGAAGGGACCTAAAGGATCATCTAGTTCCAACCTCCTGACATAGACAGGGACACCTCCCACTAGCACAGCTCACTCAAGGCCTCATCCATCCTGGCCTTGAACACCTCCAGGGAGGGAGCAGCCACAACCTCCCTGGGCAACCTGTGCCAGTGTCTCACCACCCTCACTGCAAACAACTTCCTCCTAACATCCAGTTTCAACCTCCCCTCTGCCAGTTTAAACCCATTGCCCCTTGTCCTGTCATTGCACTGACATCCTTCTCAACCACCATGTTTTGCAAGAGAAACACTTAGGAGAACAAGAAAATATTGAGGTGAGTGCATGTGGAGGCAGGGTGGGTGGTGGGGAGCAGGTAAGAGTGACTTGGTGCCAGCCACATTTGCCAATTCCAGCTTGCTGTAAAGCCAAGATGCACTTAGCTGCCTTACAGACAGCATTGCAAACGTGCACTTATAGCACTGGACAGCCACATCCAATATCCAAGATCCATCAGGCACCCTGGAATAATGATCTCCACGTTCAGCTTCCATAGCTCAGATGACATCACACAGCCAAGCCCAGCACTGCAGAGCTATTAGCTTTTTGGATTCATTGGTGCTAGCAAACGTGTTTGCAGAGCCAGAAGAACAGAGGTCTTTGGGACATCACAACCAGATAGAATATAAACATTAATTACTACGCTTTTGGTCATCTAAGAGTCATGCAACAGCTTTCCTAACTCAGCAGAGAGCATCTGAATTCCTGCAGCAGCTCCCACAGTCTCAGAGGCAGTAATTTTTCATGGTTTTGAAGAGAAATTCAAAAGCATGTTTCAATCTCTTCAATGTATTTTAACAACATGCCAGTGAATCAGCTCTGTGTGCACACTGGGGCAGAGATGACTTGTCAGCATAAAGAGAGAAAACAGCAACCTCCCTTCAGGTTTAAATGGTATTCCCTCAAAAATTAAATCTTTAAACCCCAAACCCTGCATCTCAACCCCAAATTCACTCAGTGTAACTGAGTGATGAGTAGGTTTAGAAAGTACATCAGGAAACTGCTCTCCTTTGAGCCCCAAGCACAAGAGGGACATTGAAGTGCTGGAGTGGGTCCAAAGGAGGTCACAAGGATGATCAGAGTGCTGGAGAACCTCCCCTATGGGGACAGGCTGGAAGAGCTAGGGCTGTTCAGCCTAGGGAAGAGAAGGTTCCAGGGAGACCTTAGAGCAGCCTTCCAGTACCTGAAGAGGTTCTATAAGAAAGCCAGGAAGGGAGTTTTAACAAGGGAGAGAGAATGGATTGAAGTTTAAGAGCAGATCTGACTGGAGATAAGGAAGAAATTCTTTATAGTCAGAGTGGTGAAACACTGGAACAGGTTGCTCAGGCAGGTCTTCAAGGCCAGGCTGGATGAGGCTTTGAGCGACCTGGGCTAGCACAAAGCGTCCCTGCCCATGGCAGAGGGGTTGGAACTGGATGATGTTTAAGGTCCCTTCCAACCTAAACCATTCTATGAACCTATGAATCACTTTTGGAAGGTGAAGCAGATTCCCTTTCAAACACTTTAGCTCTACCAGAGTTTAAGTACTGGTTAGAGCTCCTTAACGACATACTTAGCATTTGTGCTTTCCAGACAGGGATGTCAGAGGAGGTCATTAACACAGAACAGGATGTTCACTGTCTGAGCAAGCTAGGAAGGTGCCCACATTATCTAGTTAAAGTGATAATCCCTCAGACTGAACAGCGAAATTTCTTACGAGAAAGCTGCAACAACTTTAAAAATCAAGAAGGCAGGGAAAAAAAAAAACAACCACACCACAGCTTCACGTGTAGCTAGAGCTGCACAAGTGGGCAAGTGCAACCCAAGCCAGCACAACTCACAATAAAACACTCTGACCAAAACTGCAAAAGGGGAAAACTATTACCTAACCAGTTTTATTTTCAGCTTCCTTGTAGGCTGATTGAGTACACAGCCACCCTCCCTGCACCAGAATAAAATCACCAAGAGTTATTCAGCTCCACAATACAAATGATTAAGTTCAGAGCCAGTCTTGCCTTGCTGAAAACAAATTACATTTTCTTTAATCTTAAACACTGCACATTGGCCATAAATGCACTGCACAAAAGCATCCCAACAGGAATATTTTATATCTCTCCATGTGGATTGTTTTATGATTTATTCCAACTGTAGTAATGCAGTTAACTCTGCACAGGTTTGTGTCTCAACACTTTGTGGTGATGTTTTCAAGTTTAGCAGCATGCAGAGACTCATGAATTTCAAGGTGGGAAAGGAGAAACAGTAACAGGGAGGGACAGTGGATTTTTAACAACCTGCTTACTGTTTTGCTGCTGGTGTTCTATCTGAAAGAGAATGTACTCACAGTGCAGCTACACCAAAAAAAGGCAGAGAGAGTTGTTCTTCACGCAATCAACAAAGTGTTGCCAAATACATTGCAAGTTACAGCAGTCAGTTCACAGCATTTGGTCATTTTCTAGTAGCTGCTTTGAACACTTCAATTTAAAGACAATTTCCAACCTGTATATGCATGATTTGTAATGTTAATTTCTTTCTTCTTTACATCAGCTATTAGCAATCAAGTAGGATTAAAAACCTTTATACACCTCCTCTATGCAAGGACTGAAAGGAGCACCTGCAAACAAATCCTACACAAGGTCACAGCTACACTGTTTACTCAGCAGTACCTGAATTTAACCTTTCCTCTGCATTAGCCTTTAAAACCTCCCATCTTCAGAGCAGCTCCTCCTCCCCTCTGCTCAGCTATCAATATATAAAATGAACCTTTTCAAATTCAAGCCCCGAGCTGACAAAACCCTTTCCGTTCCCAAGATCCCAGAATGCTTCCAACAACAAAAACACCAAAGAGACCCTGAGGACAAATGCAAGAAGAACAACAAAGCAAAACACCAACACCGAACTCCCAAGAGAAGGCAGGAACAGGCACGCTCTCATCTGGAATACAAATCCTTCCCTTTGACTCCAGTTGGGCTGGATAACTGCCACTGGCCAACTGCTTCTGCGCCGAACCCAAACTATCACAAACCATTTGTCTCAGCATGAGACACCAAACACCCACTGCAGTGTCTAACCAAGGTCACACAGCACCACAGCCACCACCTAACTGCAGGCACAATGATGTAGCCATCTATTAGCTTCCAAGAGTGAGCATTAGATGGGGATTACAGCAGCCAAGCTGGGTAAGTCTCCTTGTCAGTTTTTTTCCTGCCCTATGTGCTCTGTTACAACAGAGATGCCTTTACACCACCATCAATTGGCACAAACTACCAGAAGACAGGACTTGTTACCCAAAAGCACCAGTTCCAAGTTCAACCAGCCAATACACACAATCTGAAGTTCAGTCTCTAAATGACAGCGTAAATTTAGGCTGTTCCACTCTCTCCTTCCTTCCCACGACATATTTTTACCTTCTCCAATCTTTCAAAGTACTCTCTGAGGAACCCCATGGGTCTTTCAGGTCTCACTGTGCATAACTGCACGATGCAATCCTTCAGAAGCTGCTGGATGTTGTGTTTTTGGACATAAAGTTCACATTCCCGAAGACTCCGCTCCTCCTCACTGCTGCTGCTGCTAGAAGCTGCCATTGCTGAAGAGGAGAGAAAGAGAAGGTTAAATAAATAATGGAAACAAAGACGCCGCTGCCCGATATAGCCGGGCACGTTCCACTGCCCAAAAGACAGCTCTGCTGCCTTGGCATCTAACTGATATCACAGCATGGAACTGTCTTTATCTGTACAGCTAGTAGCTAAGCTAAACTGTGACAGAAAGCTAAGAACCTGGAAAGAAAACAAAGGCAATAATCTGAGTGCTCTATAGCCACAGGCACAAAAGGAAAAGCATTTGGTTGAGCTGGGAAAGCTTCGACAGCTCAAGCCCTGGGAATGCTCAGTGTCAGGCTTCCACCTAAACTCTCTGCTGATTAAACCCAGGATTTGGTAGGACTGGAGGCTCACTTCAGAGCTGTATGATCTGCATGGGGTGGTAGGATGATGACCAGGAGAGAGGTGGGTGGAATCTGGGAAATCTGAGAGGTTGGCATGAAAAGCATTAGGAAGTGAAGCAAGCTAAAGTTGAAGCCAAATCCAGTTTGTCAAATGCCAAGGCAGATCCACTAATAGAAAGTAGAGCATCAGGGCCATTACTCCTAAAAAGCTACTCTCCAGTTTAAACTGGTCCATACTTCCTAACCATCTCCACAGATACACTGCAATCCCCAAAACACTCCTTCAACTACACAACTCAGAGGACACCTTTAAACACAGCCAAGTTTTCAAGAGAGTTAAAAACATATATATAGTGTCAGCTTTAACACTATCAAAAATGTTCTTAAGCAGCTTTTTGTCCCCTTTCAGGACATAGAATAATTTTAAAATTCATTTTTACATATAGAGATAAAACATTTCATGTCTTTATGGGGAAAAAAAAAAAAGGAATTAACACTGAGACAGCTAAAGAAAGAGGAATTTCTAAGGGGATTTTGGATGAAATATAAAGAAAGTTACCTGATACAGGGACAGGGGCAACAGCTTATGAATATGCAGTAAGATATGTTGATCCCAGGATCAGCTTTTGAAAGGGAAGGGAAAAAATGGATTCAGACAAGGTAATTTTGAGCAATGACAAGTCACTGTAAAGCCAAGTGGTGGGGTTAAACAATGTGGTTGATCCTACTGAGGCAGTGGATTGAGAAATGGAGGGCACACAGGCAATCTAACACTGTGCCCCTGTGAATTACGCTCCTGGAGATTACAGGAGGATGAGATTTAATAAGAAATTGCTAAGACTTCAAACAGGTTTCACTCTTGTCACAGTTAATCCCTGCCTAAGTATGCACAGACAGAGGTATTATGTGTTGCATAAACACCGAGTATGGACCTCGCATGGACTGAAAAAGTGCCTTAAAGTTCTCCAGTTACTTCCTTTGTTTTGACAACTCGCGCAGTGAAGGTCAGTGCCAATTAACAGCCCCAGAGAAACTCAGTGGCTCCGTGACAGCCTTCAAATTACAATCTAGAGGCAAAGCATCGCCCTGCTGATAGACAGCAGACACGGCTGCCCATGGGAACGGCAAGACCAGCACGGAAAATACCGATTAAATAATGCCGGCCCCGGCATTTTCACAAGCTATTTTTTTTTTTCTGCACACTACAAACCCACACTTCTGCAGGCCCTCCCCAAGGCCCGGCTTGTACCCAGCCTGCCGCGAACCGCCCGGGCCCGGCCAGCCCACCCCGGGGCTACCCCGTCAGGCCAAGCCTGTCTCCCACCGCTGCGCCGGGGCTGCTCACCGCTTCCCGGAGGCGCACAGCGGGGCAAACGGGAAGCACCAAGACCAAAGTAACGACAAGGCCAACCCCCAGCCCTATGTGAGCCTGGGGGGATTGTTTCAGCGGTTGAACGTCTCCGTGATCAGCGCCTGCAGGCGATGCTCGGCACAACCCGGGCAAGCCCGCGGGGGGCTCTCGAACGTAGGACTTTCAGCTAAGGCAGGAGAGGGGACACCGTCCGTTCCTCTCAGCAGCCCCGGGAGCTGCCGGCTCCGGCACCGGGCCGCTCCCCTCCGCAGGGCCGGCCTCCGCCCCCAAGGCCGCGGGCCTCCATCTCCGCGCCCTTCCCACCCAGTGTCGTCTCGCCTCCCCACCGCGGCCATCCCTTCAGGGGCTGCTCTGCCCGTCCCGGGCCGTGCGCTGCCGCTCACCTGACGCGGGCGGTTCCGCCGGGACCTTACCGCCCCCCGCCCGTCCCGGCCCGGCCGCGGCCTCAGAGACTGGGGCAGCAGCAGCAGCAGCGGCGGCGGCGGCGGCGGCAGCTCCCACCGGAAACCAACGGGCTCAACCAATCAGCGCCCTCCGTGACGTCAATGCGCCTAACTCTCACTCAGCCCGGTCGCCGCGGTAACCTTAAAGGGGCAACGCTGGGCGCGGCTGCTCCAACGGGGCAATGACAGAACGGGAAGGATGGGGGCCGCGCTGAGCATCGCCTGCCCCTTTAAGATGCACGAGGCCAGTGGGGAGAAAGGGATCGGGGCGTCGAGGGGAGCGGGCGGCACGGCAAGGCGGCCGCTGGGTCATTGAGGCCCGGGCTGGGCCCTGTGGTCGCCAGGTCGTTGCTAGCTAGAGCGAGGATGCGGATGAAGTGGATTGGCTCCTTGGGTGGAGTGAACCCGCCGGGTCCCGTAGCGGAGGACGCCGCGGGTAAAGGAGCGCTGCTTGTCCCCTGCGTAGGCCTTGCCTAGTGACTGATAGCACCGGACTTGAACGACTTCTGCGGCGAAAGATGCGCTTAGATGCTGCTGCAGCTGCGGGTGCTGGATGAGCGTTGAAATGGCCGGGTGTAGGGATCGGAGACTGTGCAATGGGAGGAAGTAAATTGCATCCAAATTTAATAAAGATTTTGCAATAATCCGTTTAAAATTCGTGTGTACAATTAATATATGTGTCTGTAAGGCTGAGGTGAGTCCTCCGAGTCCTTTCACTTGTATGCCGAAAGCTTGTAAGAAGTCACTGGGGCTGGCCTGGAAAGAGCTTTGGGAGAGCAAGAAATGAGCCCTGAATCATGCATCTGGTGTTTGCTTTGTGCAGAAAGCACAACTTGGTTTTGTTGTGTAGTGTCAGACCTGATGTGAGCATTTCAACCAAAATAAACCAGTCCTTAACTCACCTGGGATCACAATGAGGTGGATGTCAGTCCCTTCTCCGTAATATCAGGTGATAGAATGAGAGGAAATGGCCTGAAATTGCACCAGGGGAGGTTGAGATTGGATATTAGGGAGAAATTCTCACCTGCAAGAGTGGTTGGGCATTGAAACAGGCTGCCCAGGGAGGTGGTGGAATCACCATCCCTGGGGGTCTTCAAGAAATGCCTGGACATGGCACTTCAGGATGTGTTTTAGTGGCCATGGTGGGGTTGGACTCACCTTAAAAGTGTTTGCCAACCAAAACAGTTCTATGATACAACCAAACTGCCCCAACAACCATAGGTCAATGTCTGTTTGGAGCTTAGGAGACCCTGATGCTTCTGCAAGGACATGAGAAGCCACCAGGAACTCTCTGTCACAGCATTTCTTGTTTACTAGTTCTCATATTAAAGGATAACAGCTCAGGTGTAGATCTTTGACAGGCCCAAGCTAGTCCCTGAGTTCACATTCCTCAAATGTTTAATAGTTTCTGTCTGTTACACATTAATTAGCAGCCAGGCTCCAGGATTCCCTGACAGTAAGCCAAAAGGTAGGAGCTTTGCAAGCAATATAAATGGTGAGGAGTTGTTAGTATTTGTGAAGTACTGTCAGAGGGCAGTATTTGTAAACATCAAACCTCCTTGCTCTCCTGGCAACAGAATATTTCCTTCTCTAACTGAAAACTACCAGAAGTTTCTAAACACCAGAAGGAAGTTTTGTGTGTTCTCCCCACGCTCTTCATCTTCCCTTTGGTTTTTGCAAGCTATCTGCTACTGTCACATCTTAACTCCTTGTTTGGACAAGCCCTGCTGGTGTTTTGGGATGGATCCCATCTGGAACAAAGATCAGACCTGTAAGTAAAACCTGTCCTGCAACATTCTCCTAAAGAAAACAAGGGTACTGTTGTACAGCATGCTCTTGATGCAATCCTTCCCTGAGCTCTGGAGGGAGAGAGCTGGGATGGCAAGGCTGGAGAGTAACCAGGGGCACAGAGCGAGCGTTCAGAAGGAGCCTCGTGATGCCCTGAGCTCCCACTTGTTAACTCTGCAGAGCTCCTTCCCCATGAGTCAGCACTGATAGCTCTTTGGAACTTAAACCATGCTTCTCACAATCTCATAAGCATATGTTCTTACATATTCGTGTGTTAATTCTTACACTGCTAAAAACAGGAATGAAAAAACCGTGTTCCGTTTGGTCTAGTCTGAGTTACAGTCAGGCTTTGGTCTGAACTAATTAAATACTAAACACTCACAAGTGAATAACTTGCATTACCATCAGCACTGTTCCCACAACTTCCATTTCAAAGGATTTTATGCATCAGAGTTTCTCAGGAGGCAGCCTGCTGCCTGTGGCTGCTGAAGAGCAGAGGACACCTGCCCAGTCTGCCAGCAGAATGTACCAATGCAAGTGCAGAGGACAGTGTGATGTGACCAGCAAGCCACCACCAAGAGAGAAAAGGTGAGAACTGTGCTGGCTGCTTCTGGTTACATTTAATAAGAAATTCGTTAAACCATTCAGAGTAGATAGAAAAAAGAATTTTTTTACACTGAGGGTGGTGAGACACTGACCCAGGTTGCTCAGACAGGTGGTAGATGCCCCATCCCTGGACCCATTCCAGGACAGGTTGCACAGGGTTCTGAGCAACCTGATCTAGTTGAAGATGACTCTGCTTCCTGAAGAGAAATTGACCTTTAAAGGTCTTAAATGACCCTTAAAGGTCCCTTCCAATAACCTAAATGACCCTTAAAGGTCCCTTCCAACCTAAAGCATTCTGTGATTTTATGAAGTTTCTAATTCATTTTATCTATCCTATAGCTGAAGCTGTCCTAAAGCACCATTATATTCATTTTGCACAGCAATCTAGTAGCCAGTCCTGGTTCAACCCCCAGTGCAAGCACTAGGGGTGGTGATTCCAGTGATGGTAACCATCACATGTCCTTGGGGGTAGGACATTCAGTGTTTGAGACTGGTAAAACATCAGCAGAGTCTGAGCATGGATGAGATGAGATGACTCCCAAGGCAGAGGCTGTGAATCACCATGTCTCACAGTATGGACTTGCAGAAAGCTGCAGATAGACCTTCCAGTATTTTAGCAGCCTGAGTGCTCTCATTTTTCAGCCAAGAAGCATTGCCTTAAGTATGATATTTCTAGGCAGACTCTGGATGAAAGTGTCCAGAGATATTTGGGTCCATGCTAGCCAAGCAGTTGCCTACCTAACTGCCTTGGAGAACCTGGGCCAGCATCTCCACTCTTTTGTGAAGTGCTCTACTGTTAGGTGTCTGTATTTAGCCATTTCTGCTTCAGCCTCATAAGAAGCACTATTTCCATGATTAAAACCAGCAGCCCTCTTCAAAATCATTGCAATGCCTTCATCAGCTGAGTGATGATGCCACCTCAGCATGCTTAAGCATTTGGCTCCTCTCCATTCTGCATTAAGCCATGTAGGTTACATATTCCTGCTCCCATAAAAGACCAATAAAGTTGTCTGGAAAAAAGCATCTGGAGTATCCCAAGTGGAAAGATAATTTCTTTGCTTTTTAACAAAGCTTCCCAGAAGCTCTTACAAAGACTGGATTTATTGCTCTTAAATTTTATGGTGCTATTTATCAATGTGGTGATCAACAGTAATAGAAGCTAAGAATGGTCACTGGGAAGGCAAGAAGTTAAGGCTTTCTATTCTGCTTCCCACCATGCAATCCTAAAAAAAACCCCACAGAGATACTGGCTCAGTATTCTCCTGGAAGCACAAAGTGTTGCAGCACTCACTGAGGAAGCAAACAAGAGCCCACTGGCACAGCAGGTCAGCTGAGGGAAGGAGGTCCAGGGAAAGGCAGCTGTGCATGGGACATGAGGATGGCATGGGGAGAGGACACATGGAGCAATGTTAAAGGAGCTGCTTGAAGGTCAAGTGGCTGAGGATTTTGCTGGATCCATCTGAAAGGAAGATGAAGCAGAAGTGAAAAACACAGATCATTAGGGCAGAAAAAATACCTCCATGAGCAGTCTCACTCTGCCAGGAACAACAGCAGGGCAGTGGTTGGGGAGCTCAGGGAAGAGAATGTTACATGAGCCAAGATGAGAAATAAGAGCACAGAAGTCCTCATCTCCTGCTGTGTGTTCAGAACAAAAAAGGCTTCTTGACAGGTTCTTTAGTGGCAGCTAAATTAACAGTGCCTGTGGGTAGCTGGAGTGCTGCACGGGAGGTATCGTAGCAGGGTTCTACTGAAGATGCCATCCCAGCTCAGCATCCTATCCTGCCCACGAGGTACCACCACCTCAGGCAAGCCACTGGGATTGAAAATGAACTGAACAAGTGTCAGGCTGAAGTAGTCAATGTTTGTGTGTGTCCCCAAGTTGTGCACATTGTATCGTGCAAACTCAGCACCCTTGGTGGGTCCAGAAAGGCACAGCCCAACATGCAGCACCTGATGGGGTGAGTGCTGCTTGGGCATTGCCTTGGGTTGGGAGCAGGTCTATAGGAGTCTGAGGAGACACTGAGGGAGTTGGGGCTGTTCAGTCTGGAGAGGAGAAGGCTCCCAGGTGACCTTATTGTGGTCTTTCAGGATCTTAAGGGAGCTGCAAGAATGCTGGGGAGGGACTTTTTAGGCTGTCAGGGAGTGACAGGACTGGAGGGAATGGAACCAAGCTAGAAATGGGGAGATTCAGACTGGAGGTTAGGAAGAAGTTCTTCAGCATGAGGGTGGGTGAGAGCCTGGAAGGGGTTACCCAGGGAGGTGGTGGAAGCCCTGGAGGTGTTTAAGGCCAGGCTGGATGAGGCTGTGGGCAGTCTGATCTAGTTTGAGGTGGGGGGTTGGAACTAGATGACCCTTGTGGTCCTTTCCAACCCTGACTGATTCTTGAGTTATGATGATTCTATGATTATTCTACCAACAGAAGCTGCCTTTATCCCCTGCAAGCAGAAAGACCTTGTGAGGTCTCTGCAGACTGTGAGGATGCCAGAGGCAGAGCTCATGCTGTGTCCTTTGGACATGGCTTCTTGTCTTCTGTTTAAGCTTTAACTAGCATAGAAACTAATCATCTGTTGCTGCTGCACCTCAGATCATTGAGTCTATACAGCATGATTTATAGGAAGACCCAGAGATTAGGAGCTAAGAGAGAAAGACCCCAGTATTCCAGTTGGAAAACAGACCATTTGAGAGCTTCTGGGTTCCAGGCCAGACTCTGGAGGTGACTGTGTGAACCTGACAGCTTCCAGTGTGACACCTGAATGTAACTGCATGCAAGGAGAGAAGGGCCCTTGCCACATCAGCACAATGTTTGCCAAGAAGCCTGAGCCTCTGGATGAGTTACAGACTGGTGGTGAATGGCTGGAGAACAGCCCTGAGGAAAAGGACCTGGGAGTCTGGCTTGATGCTCAACATGAGGCTGCAGTGTGAGTGCAGCACAGACAGCAACAGAGTGGGGGGCTGCAGCAAGAGCAGTGTGGGCAGCAGGGCAAGGGAGGGGACTGTGCCCCTTTGCTCTGCTCTCCTCAGACCCCACCTGCAGTCCTGTGTGCAGTTCTGGAGCCCCCAGCACAAGAAGCACATGGAACTGTTGAAGCCAGTCCGGAGGAGGCCATGAAGATGCTCAGAGGGCTGCAGCAGCTCTGCTGTGAGGACAGGCTGAGAGAGTTGGGACTCTGCAGCCTGCAGAAGAGAAGGCTTCCAGGAGACCTTCCAGTGTCTGAGGGGGACTACAGGAGGTCTGGGGAGGGACTATTGGCAAGGCCTTGCAATGCCAGGACAAGGGGCAATGGGTTTGAACTGGCAGAGGGGAGATTGAAAGTGGATGTTAGGAGGAAGTTGTTTGCAGTGAGGGTGGTGAGACACTGGCACAGGTTGCCCAGGGAGGTTGTGGAGCACAGAATCACCCAATGTGATCAAAGATCCCATTCTGTGCTTCTGTGCTCCACAACCTCCCTGGAGGTGTTCAAGGCCAGGTTGGAGGAGACCTTGAGTGACCTGTTCTAGTGGGAGGTGTCCCAGCCTATGGCAGGGGGTTGGAGCCAGATGATCTTTGAGGTCCCTTCCAACCTTACCTTATTCTATGATTCTGTAAATCAATCTGGTATCAGCAGCTGTCATTTTGCCACATGAAAAGTGATAAAGGAACAAAGCAAGGAATTAATACAATCAAACCCAAAATATAGTCTGGAGGACACCTCTTGAGCTTCCTGTGCCACCAGCTAAAAACCACTGTGGCCCCCAAAAGATGGCTGGTGGAAGCTGGCTTTGGACTTGCTGCATATCCACTGGAGAGAAAGTTGTGTGAAATGGTCTCCAGAGCAGAATGAGTTTGCTTGGAGCAGTAGATCTGAAATCATTCCCATATGGTACTTTGAAGAAGAAAACAACTGGTAAGACTTAAAACAGAGTAACCAAAAGCTGAGGGAAAAAATGCCCTCGAGTGCCCAGATCTTGCAGATAGACCAGTTGGGGAAGTCATCTGCATCTGCAAGACGTGCCTGCTCCAACACAGCCCTCACACACTCTGCGTGGGTGCCAGCTGGAAGGCTTCCAACAGCCAAGGGGCAACTGCTGGAACATTTTTACCTCCTGAGTAAATGTTAAACAGCTCAGCAGGATGAGGGTGGCTGCGCAGGCAGCCCGGGTGCCATCATCTGAGATATGGCACACAGCTCCTGTGTTTGCTTCAGGATGGGCTCAGTGGCACTTGGGAAAAGGCTCAGGCTGAGAGAGTTGGGGCTCTGCAGCCTGGAGAAGAGAAGGCTTCCAGCAGACCTTAGAGTAGCCTTCCAGGATCTGAAGGGGGCTACAGGAAGGCTGGGGAGGGACTATTGACAAGGTCTGGGAATCCCAGGACAAGGGGAATGGGTTTGAACTGGCAGAGGGGAGATTGAAAGTGGATGTTAGGAGGAAGTTGTTTGCAGTGAGGGTGGTGAGACACTGGCACAGGTTGCCCAGGGAGGTTGTGACTGCTCCCTCCCTGGAGGTGTTCAAGGCCAGGTTGGAGGAGGTCTTGAGTGAGCTGTGCTAGTGGGAGGTGTCCCTGCCTATGGCAGAGGGTTGGAACTAGATGATCCTTGAGGTCCCTTCCAACTATACCATTCTATGATTCTATAATGGTGTTCTGCTGCCATCCAGCACTCAACATTCTCTCTTTATCCTGACTCAAGCTGTGTCTACGCCACCACTTAACCTGCACCTCAACAGCAAGGCAAGAAGATTCTAAGCACCCTCTTGACAAAGCCTATTGGCAACTCCTTGCTTAAGTGCCTATGGACACGTGTGAAGGACTTGTAGGACTGTCCCTGTCCTCAGCTCACACTGGGAAATAGATGCAGGTCAGCACTCCAGGCTGCCTGGAGATCTGGGAGATAAAGCAGCATCTGAAACACAGCAAAAACAAAAAAAAAGACTGCGAAGCTCCATGCTCCAGTGAGAAGGAAGGAGATGGCAGAGCAGCAGGTCTTTGCCTCCTGCAGTTTGGATGTGAACCATCTTTGTTTTGCATCGTTAGCTTTACACAGCCTCTGGGCAGCTTCGGCAGTTTGTGAGCTGCCCAAACCCCCGCGGATGTGACTGCCGAGTGGCAGACCTGTGACGCAAGCCCAGGGAAAGAGCAACGAGATAGCAGGCAGCTACTGTGGGACTCCTTTCCAGGAAGCCATGTGACATGCCACCACTGTTTGGTTTGGAAGAGAACCTAAATACCCACACACACACATGGAAAAGAATCCACAGTTTGCATGCTCTTCACATAGAGGAGTGTGGGGAGAGCTTCCCTCTCCAAGCATCCTCTGTGACGCGGTTCCTTTGTGTGATAAATGCACTCATGAGAGCCTGCAAAACAGCCACGTGCTGATGTGCTTGCCTCTGGGAGCAGGTGGCAAAGCTGCTCATGCAGGTTGGTCAGCTCCACTGGACTTGGTCTGGACTGACATCCAAACAATGTCTGCATGGACATCTAACAAAGTGCTTACAGAATCGAGTGGTATCTGAGGCAAGTTGCTGCCTCTTGCCTTCCCCCACCCCATAAGACAACAGAACATCTTCCCAGATGGAAGGAACCCACTTTAGGAAACAACAGGGCTTTGAAATGTCACTGGAGGCCTGCCTGGCACGTGCTGTGTGCCACAGGGATATGATAGAGAATCACAGAATGATCTGGGTTGCAAGGGACCTCCAAAGGCCATCTGGTCCAAACCCCTCTGCAGTCATCAGAGACATCCTCAACTAGATCAGGTTCCCAGAGCCCTGTCACAGAATCACAGACACATGCAGGTTAGCAAAGCCCCTCAGGATCACCAAGGCCAACCTAGAACCCTACTCTATAAGATTCACCTTTATGATGGTTTGGG
>VWZE01014640.1:67743-88937 GCA_013396675.1 Eubucco bourcierii | reverse complement strand
GGTCCTCAGCTGCTTCTCCTACAACCAGGACTGCACGTAAGCGGGGCGGGCGCCGCGGGGAGGGGGCGATGGAAAGCGCGGCGGCGGCAGCAGGGTCGGGCGGCGCTGGCCCGGTTCCACCGAGCCCCACGGGCCGGAGCGGGACTGAGCCCCTAGCCCGCATGGGACATGGCATCTCGGAGAGGGGCTGCACCTACAGGGACGAGCCCCGTGAGACCCTCACACACACACATACGTCCAGGTCCATGGGTCCCTGGGCGAGGCCCGCAGCCTGAACAAGGATGGCCCGGGCGGGTCCCTTGAGCTCACAAGGCCCTACCCTGTTTATGGGCCCCTGGCTCTCGGTAGACATCCTCAGATGCTCCCAGATCTGGGCTCTGGCAGACCAAAGGAGGCAGCAGATTCGTTTCTTTTTCTCCCACGTCCTGACAAATTGGGGAAGTGTTTTTGGATGTTCGTAGAAGTGACTTTCTCCGAGGGCTTTACTTCCTCTAAGGGCTTTGTCCACTGACCACTTGTAGGTGGCAGAGTTGCCAAGAACCCCAAACAGGCTCTTGGTGAGTAGCCTGGGCCAAAGCATGGCCACACCACCAGCACCTCAAGACAGAGGTTTCCCTGGCGCCACTCACCTCCCTGGTTTTCCACCTTCAAAGCCAATCATTTAAGAACCATTTCCAAGAGGGAAAACAAACATCCTGGAGCAGCGAACCACACAGAGTGTCTGGCTCAGTGGGAGCCAAGATCAGCCCAGGTCACCGGGAACAAGATAAGCCTCACAGATACCGGTCTCACACCTGGAAAAGCGTTTCCTTTTCAGCACTGCTTTGCATCTGCTGTGTCTCAACAAAGACAGCTTTGATGGGTGGCCCTGTGCTGCTGCCTGAACCTGCTGGTCGCAGCCAGCACAAGCACTGGCTGTTGGTATTCTGGGCTAGCTGCTGGTTGAAGACCTAGGTGTTGCTGCTTTCTATATCTGGAGCTGATCAGAGCCAGTACTTAGCCTGACTGCCCCTGCTACCTTTAGCAGTGTGAGCAAAGCTTCCACAGCTCACACCAAGTCAGTGTGCCAGTGTAGATGGATCAGCTCCTGCCTTAGGAAACAGTCTCATTTTGTGTCCCAAAGGTCCTGCCTGCAGCCTTCCAGGTCTCCCATGTTTGTTTATTCTTCCAGCAGCCACACACCATACTAATGGATGAGTTTAACATCTCACAAGAATACTTGACTTCTGTAGGCTTCAGTAGCCTCAGATGGAAACCTGGATTCTTTAGGTTGGGAGTGGAAACAAACTGAATTATCCCTTCATAGGTCACTGTACCCAAGAGCTACTCATTTCCCCTGCCTGCAGGAACCTTAAGATCTGAGCTTCACAGCTTTTTGTCTCATCTTTGCAGCTCCCTGGCAATTGGAACTACAACTGGATACAGGCTTTTCTCCTTAAGTTCTGTGGAGCAACTGGACCAGGTCCATGAAAGCAGTAAGTCTCCTGTTTGACCATGGTGGAATATTGACCAACAGACTTGACCTGTGGTGCTGCCCTGCAGTCTGCCTCAAGGGGCTGGTTCTGCTGCCAGCTGTTGCAGACCTGGCATCTGTTTCTGTTGTGCCAGTAGCAGGAGAGGAACAGCTCTGGTTATTGCCTTGTGCATAGCAACCTTTAGGGAGAGCTACAGCCCTGGAGAAGCCTCTGAACAGTCAGCAGCACTTTAACAAAGGTTAACCAGTATTAAGGTAGTTTGCCATGAGCATGCTTCAGACAGAAGGCTGCAGATTCCCAGCACAGATGCTGGAGTGCTTGCAAGCTTTTAGTCCAATGTGGTATTTACAAGCAAGATGTTTTTAACAGGTTTTCCATGTAAGAAAGTCATTCACAGCAGGCTCTCAGCTATTAGCTGTGCTCAGAGCAGCATGCAATGTGCTTAACAGCCCACAACAAGTGAGGCCTCGTGGAGCACATACTCCAGTCTGGTTCAGGCCATTGCCAGAAGTGTTTCAGCTGAGATACACCTCACAGCTGTGATATGCTAGTGTCTCTCCACTGGCTGTAGAAGGAGCCTCAAGAATCAGACACAGCTGCATCATCTGGCACAAAGTCCAGGCTCCTTTCCTCTTTGTCTCGCAGATGAGCTGAGCTGCTATAGGGCAGCAAGCCATAGCCTTGGGTCAGAAATATTTAGGAGCTTGGATTGCCCCTGGAGTCAGGACAAAGGAAAAAAGCTCCTTGCTGGTCACATGCTCAAGCTGATGAGCTGAGACATGAGCAATCCTTGTATCTACAGCACAGCCCAAGCACTGAGCACCATTCAGGGCTACCTACATTAGAAGTCATAAGTCCCTAATTACTTAGGTAGACATCTACCAGCACCACTTGAATGGTGCCTTCTCAGCACAACAGAAGGCTCTACAAACATCCCAAACATGGTCTCTGCAAGACACACTGCACTGCTGTTCACCACAGCCACACTAAAGCTCTCTAGAGACCACAGCCCCAGTGACAGAAAAGGTTTAAACACGCCAGCCTCCCCTAAGGAGGGAGGAATCAGACACCATGCTGGATAAACAGTCAGTTACATACTCACTCATACATGTTCACTCCCTCCAGGAAAGTCCCTGACTAAGTTGGGTGAGCTCCTCCTTATAGCCCCTTCCCAAGGATTAGCTTCAGCTGGAGAGGCACAACAGCCTCAAATTCTGCCTTCAGTGGAAGATCCATTAACCCCTTCCTGCCCTGCCCTAAATGCTTTGTGCCAGGTCTGAGAAGTGTTTGATAAAAGCAGCTGTTCAATACCTTAGTGCTGAGCCTGTCCCTGGAGATGTTTAAAGTGAGTTGATGTGGCACTTCGAGACATGGTCTAGTGGCCATGAAGGTGTTGGGTGGAAGGTTGGACTTGATGATCTTGGAGGTCTTTTCCAACCTTAATAATTCTATGATTCTATGATTCCATTCCCTCTGGCTGAGTCTTGTTGCTGCAATCAAAGCAGCCATAACCAAGCTGAAGCCTCTGCCTTGCTTCCCTCCTGTGCCCAGATGAAATCCCAGATGTTTACATCGTAGAGCGTCTGTTCTCCAGCAGCCTTGTGGTTGTGGTCAGTCATGCCAAGCCACAGCAAATGAATGTCTACCACTTCAAGAAGGGGACAGAGATCTGCAACTACAGCTATTCCAGTAACATTCTGTCCATCCGGCTGAACCGTCAGGTGAGAGGCTGGGGAAGAGCTTAGCCAGGGCTGTCCCTCTCTCTTGCTTTGCTGGTGGTGGTTTTCCAGCTGGGTCCCCTCTGCCAAAGCAACAGCAGCCTGGGTGGGTTTGCAGAGAGACTGTGAAGTGGGACTGGAGGGGTCAGTACCTGTCCTCTCCTACCAGCTCCGTGTCAGGCTTGGTGGCCTCTGGCAGAGGAGCAGGGTGGTTGTGGATATCATCTGCCACAAGTGTTTACTTCAGGAAAATGAAGCTGAGTCCTTGTTTTTGTAGCAGTTACACAAAGGCTTTTTGTTGGCTGCCTTCTTGCCTATTCAGCAGGCAGCACTGCCAAAAAACCACCTTTTCATCTTCCTTGTTCCCTTGGGTTCCACATCCTGACTTCAGGCCCACCTCTGCCATCTTGGTTGCAAATGACCCCTTCAGAGTTGGTAACAAACCCCAGGAGCCGTCTGAACTCTGTGGATGAGGCAGAAAAGCTGCTTCTCAAGTACTGCTATCAGCCTTATTTTATTTCTGAAGGTATAGAAAACATTCAGACCACTTAGAAGAAAGCTTTTAGAGTGTTATTCTCTGAACTGACACAGCCTCATGCAGCCCTCAGGTTTTGGAGGATTTAAAGTCATCTTTTTTGTCCATAACTATTTTCCAAGTGTATGCCATAAGGAGCAGGGCACATTTTACAATCAAGAAATGAGCAGTCTGTGTAATTGTATATAATCAGCCTCTCCTCACTTAGCAACAGCAGGTCCTGCAGTAAGGCTCTCCCATAAGGAAACTCTGGGTTGAGTTTCCAGTAAAGCTGTGTTTGACCAGAAGTTCCTCTGCTACAATTAAATCTCTCCAAAATTGCCTTTTTTTCACTTAAACTTACAATGGAGCTGGCAAAATAAGAATTTCTTTTGATCTGCAGATAGATTCATGAGTATAAAAATAAACTGGGAGGTTCTGCTTAGCAGGAGAGTAGTGTGAGAATAAAATGAATCCAGGCTTTTCCCCATGTGCTGCTCTGCAGGGTGCCTGAAGTTGGTGCCTGGCCTGGCACCTGTGTTCCTTGGCTGCTTTGTGAGCTTGAGTTGAGCTCCTGGGCTGAGCTCATCCTCTGGCTGTAACACAAACACACCTGGAGAGGTCCTGCAGATACTTGGGTAGCTAGAAGAGGAATCACTGTTTCAGTCTCCATTCAGGGTTTAAACAGGTGGCAGTCAGCTGCTGTGAGACCTGAACCTCTTCCCTGGGCATCTGCTTGGAAGTTAAACTTGACTGAAAGTCCACAGAAGGCCACATCCATGGTGGCAAACAAAACAGGAGCAGGTCTCAAACAAAGGCTGTGTGTTTTGATTGGATCTCTTTGAAGAAGTCCTCGTTGTGCAAACAAGGCCCTCTGTTGTTGTTGATCCCTGGGAATTCTTTGTTCCAAGCTCCATCATAGCTCTGAAGTGTGTTCAGGCAGATGATTTGTCTCCAAGTTCTCCCATAACCTCCCTGGCTCTTCCTTCACTGCTGAAACGCTGCTGAGCTCTTTGGAGGGGTTTGAAACCTTTCTCTGGCTGTGTGTGCCCAGCACATTGAAGGCCTCAGCACACAGCTCTGTTACCTAACCTGACACCTTCCTTCTGAAGTTCTCAAGGAGAACACTGGGGAGCAGTGACATTTTGTAGAAGATGCAGTGCAGCAGTCACAGCACCAGGACCTTCTCTGAGGCTCAGTCTATGAGCACAGTGAGTCCAGTTCTGGTATCCCCAGTGTAAGGACATAGAACTGTTGGAGTGAGTCCACAGGAGAGCCACAAAGGTGATGCAAGGGCTGGAGAACCTCTGCTATAAGGACAGGCTGAGGGTGTTGGAGTTAGCATAGAGAAGAAAAGACTTCAGGGAGACCTTAGAGCTGCTTTCCAGCACCTGAAGGGATCCTACAGGAAGGCTGCAGAGGGACTTTTCCTAAGGATGTCTAGAGTTAAGACAAAGGGGAATGGTTTGAAGCTGAGAGACAGCAGGGTTAGACTGGATCTTAGGAAGAAGCTCTTCAGTATGAGGGCAGTGAGACTGGAACAAGTTGCCTGGGGAGGTTGTGGATGCCTCCTCCCTGGGGGTGTTTCAGGCCAGGTTGGATGAGGCCTTGAGCAGCCAAGTCCAGTTGAGAGGCAGCCCTGCCCATGGTTGGAGTAAATGATCTCTCAGGTCCCTTCCAACCTAAACCATTCTCTGATAGATCCCATTCCTCATCTCAGCAGGATTTGCACTGTCATTAGCATGGGCTGCAGAGCAGTGTGGAGAACAGGAGGCAGAGAACCAGCCTTGTACCAACCCATGAGGAGCTTGTTCAGGCCTCCTTTGCCTGTTCATCTCCAACTTCCATCACTTGGCTGGATTTTGTCCCTGTTGGTGCCAACATCTCTCATTGCTGCTTTGCCATCATCTGGAAACCTCCCTTCACCTGTACATCAATAGCTGCAATTCTGGGAAAGCCACGTGGTGGCTTTGCCAAAATCAGCTGTATAAATATTACTGTGATGGTCTCTGCAATTGATGGTTGTTGGTGCAGAAAAGGCAAAGTCTTCCTGGAAATGCAGAATGGCTTTGACACAGCCCCAGATGCTGTGGTTAGCAGGAATAGAAGTGGGAAAGAGTTTGATCCGAGAGCGATGTGGAGCAGGGCAAAGATTTTCTAATGTGGGTGTTTGAAGTTCTACATTTAGATACTAAATAAGTGGCCTCAATTCTAAAGAGGTGGAGGTTTCCTGTACATGGATTTGGGTGCTCCAACTTCAGGAGGCTGGATGGAGGCTGGCCTTAGATTTTTTTGTTGGGAGCTTTTCAGCACTTCTGGAAGGGTTTGCTAAGTCCAGCAAGCATTAGTGCAAAGTGGAAGCCATGCACTGGCTGGACTTAGAAAGCACACCCCCTTCAGATGACCCAAAGCCTGGTCCCCCCAGGAAAAAAATAAAAGAAAGAAAAGCCTCTGTGCAAAAATGCCTCTGTGGTGACACATCTGGACCAAGCTGGGACCCAAAGCTGAGTGGTCGCGGAGATGGTGGCCCCGTGCTAAGGTTGCAGCACTGAGCTTCCTTTTTCCTTTCTGCCTTTTCTTGCCATTGCTCAGCAGCTCCTGTCTTGGCTGGGTGGGTGTGTGGATGTTCCTGCCACGTTCAGTAGATGAGATGCAAGCACATGAACTTGAAAAGACCCAACCCATCTACCAAGGTGGTGTCAGTGTGACTGGACAAATGTTTTGCGCAGCTCTGCAGGGCGCACAGAGCAGAGTCTTGCCTGCCGGTGGCCAGTGGGGTAAGAAACTTTGGCTTGCTGAACAGATGGATCAGGTTTAGCAGCAGTGGGAGGACCATCACCAAAATGTTCACTTCCAAGGCAGGAAAAAGTCAAGATGTGAGGCACGAAGTCCCATCTGTGGGCATACTGGCAGGCAGGATTGGCAGCCAGGTCTTCGTGATCAAAAAGTAATTGCTACGAAAAGATCTGCAAAGAAGAGTTAAGGTGGGGGTAGCTGTAAGCAAGGCATCATGACAGGGCAAAACCCTGCTGTGTCCTCCTGTTCCTGGGGTTTTAGATGTGGAAGAGCAGCTCTCAAGATGAACAGAGAAATCATGACGCTGTAGCTGTTTTCTCAAGCAAGAGCAAGTGCAGGCAGCTCTCAAAACCCAAAAGTTGTCCAGTGAGGGAGGATGGAGGAGCAGAAGAGGTCATGTTTGTGTTACATTTTGGTGTGTGAGAAATTCCTCTTGGGTTCTTCTGACTGAAGATTTGGGTGTCTGAGCTGTGGGAGCAGCAGACAGAAGCACCATGCCCATGCTGGTGAGGTTCTGTGCATGTCCCTTGTGTCCTTACAGAGGCTGGTTGTATGCCTGGAGGAGTCAATTTACATCCACAACATTAAGGACATGAAGCTTTTGAAGACTATCATGGACACACCTCCAAATACAACAGGTAAGTACAGAAAAACTCTGCAAGAGGGAGAGATCAGCTCTGCAGGAGCTCTGTAGAGCCACAAGACTCATGACAGAATTTAAACAAGCCTGTGGTTTCTGTCTCCTAATTCAGCCAGACTCTTCTCGGTGGTCCCCAGTGACAGGACAAGAGGTAATGGGCATAAGCTTGAACGTAGGAAGTTCCATCTAAACTTCTTTACTTGAGGATGGCAGAGCACTGGAACAGGCTGCCCAGAGAGGTGGTGGAGTCTCAGTCTTTGTTGCCCTTCTCTGGACATGCTCCAGCACTTGAATGGCCTTGTTGTAGTGAGTGGCACAAAACTGACTGCAGGGTTCGAGGTGCAGCCTCACCAGTGCCCAGTACAGGGAGTCAATCCTCACCCTGGTCCTGCTGGCCACACTATTGCTGACACAGGCCAGATGCTGTTTGTTGGTCTTCTTGGCCACTAGGGCACATGCTGACTCATCTTCAGCCAACTGTTGACCAGCACCTCCAAATCTTTTTCCGCTAGGCAGCTTTCCAGCCACTGTGCCCCAGGCCCGGGGTGTTCATGAGGCTGCTGTGATCCAAACGCAGGAGGCAGCATTTGACCTTGTTAAACCTCATACCACTGACCTCTGCCCATCGCCCCAGGCTACCCAGCTCCCTTTGCAGAGCTTGTGGACATCTCCCAAAGTGATCATCCCTGTGAAGCTCACCCAGGACAGAAAGCAGCCAGGCACAGCGCTAATTCCCTGCCAGGGAGTTCCCAGGAGCCCGGGCTGCCACCTGATACTCTTCCATGTAGGCTGCAAAGCCCAGGGGCAGGGCAGGTGGCTGCAGAGCAGATCCTGGCTGTGCAGCCTGGGGTGAATCCAGCTTTCCTGCTCGTGGCAGAGCAGCTATTTTTAGCCACTGAGAGGGAGGCTTGGCCAGGTGCCCGCGGCAGCGCTGCCGTGCCCTGCTCTGATACCCGGGCTGGGCTGCGGCATCACTTCACGGGTGGTTGCTTGGGAAGCCACTGGTGTGCTCATGCATGGCTTGTAAGGCTTTCAAGGGACACTCTTCTGGTGGCTCCCCTGACCTACTTCAGGTCTCAACAGATGGCCTCTCCATGTGGATTAAACACACTAAATACTGCAAATATAATTAAAGTTTAAAACCTTCCTGAGCAAGCCCAGCGGCGGCAGGAAGGGCCAGGGGTAGCCAGGGCTGAAGCTGTGCTGGGGGCTGAGTGATCAGGTCATGGTTTGAGAGCAGCAGCAATCGGAGCTCACTAGGCCACGAGCAGGCTGCTGAGGATCACAGGACTTCATACAGGCTTAATTTTTTTTTAAGCCCTTTTACTGCAGCAGCTGTCACTGAAATGAGCTGCGTGACAAGTGCTGTGCCACACGTGCTCCCTTTGTCCTTGCACCATCGAGCTTTGATCCCAAGCTTGACCCTGAGGATGGTGTGTCCAGGAGGCTGAGGGGCAGTCCAGCCTCACCACTCTCTGGACAACCCTTTCTGGAGCAAGGATCTGTGCTGGGGGGTGTAGGAGCACATGGCAAGTGTGCCACCCACCTCAGAATGTGTACCCCGGACAGGGTAATGCCAGGATTTGCTATAGACCCACCAGCCAGTCACAGCGAGATCTCTGGCTGTTCCTGGCCAGAGCCTGGCTCCTAATTCTGTGCAGGGGAGGAAAATGCCCATGGTGGGCAGGGCTGCTGTTTCTCATGTGTGCTGAAGCATGTTGTTTGTCATATGGGTCGTGGCAGAGGCAGGATTGGCACTGGAGGAGGTCACAGTGCTTGTGATGACCTGTGTGCCACAAGGGCACACCTCGGCGATGACTGCAGCTGCAGAAACCACCTTATGTGGCTCTCCCCAGGCCCCAGATGTGCCTAGACCTGCTGGCTTGGGGTCAAGGCCAGGCTGCTCAGACACAGTAGCATTTTTCCATCCTGCTCAAGCAAGCCACCTGTGATGTGGCATTCCCAGGGGTGCCATGGTGAGCAGCACTATCTTCTCCTCCCTCCCCAGCCTGCCACTGCATGCGCTAACCTTGGGCCTTCATCAGAGCTGTGGGGCTGCTGAGAGCAGAGGAGCATCTTCAAAGGCTGCCCATGTCTCTTGTGTTGCTTGCTCTCTGTGTCCCTGAGGTCAGCCCAGTACACTCACAGCTGTGTTTTCCCCTGGCCTGGCTTCCCAGCCGCCTCTCCCAGCCAGGCGTGGAGCAGAGGGAGCGGCTGACTCACACCAGCCGCTCAGAGCTTGCTTTGTTTAGCTCCAGCCCTCTCTGCATCCTCTGCTTACAGAAAGGGCTCTGCTCATGCCCCCCACCATGCTGCCTGGGCCAGGGCAAGACCATCCTGAAAAGATGAGGTGCTCAGTATGAGCACAGTCCCTGGGCTGTCCTTGCCTTCCTCCCACTCCTCCCTTCTTGGGTGCCTCTTAGTTGCTTATGCTTTGCTGCAGCTTCACCCGGTGCCCGCTGTCCCTGGCATGGTGTAAATGCCTCTGATTGATAGGGAGTGGAGTCCTGGAGCCCTTGGCTGATCCTGCAGCTCCTGGCTCCGCTGTGGTCTCTTTGTTTAGTTATAAACAATGACCTAAAAACCTAAAAGAAGAGCTTCAGCTGATCCTTCCCTGCTGCTGGGCCAGGGCCAGCACAATGTCCTGCCCCAGTGGGTTGCACACTCTGTGTGTGTGTGTGTGTGTGTGCTCTGAGTGTGTCTCTGTGTGTGTGTGTGCTGTGAGTGTCCCTGTGCACGCAGGCAGATGTCCTCTGTCTAAGGGTCCTGCCAACATCCCCAGCAGCCTTTAACCTGATGGCTTCTTCCGTACGTGGGACGTTGTGGGAGCCAGGAAGCTCAGGTCATGCTGAAGCCTTAAGTCACATTTAGGAGGGCTGTGAGCACGCAGCCGTGGTGCAGGAAGTGAGTGAGAGCCTGTCCTGTATGTGACAGGATTCACCAGGATGGGTCCTCAGCCAGCAGCAGAACTGGGTGGCAGGAAGAGATGCTCTTTTCCCAGGTCACCTGGGGGACGGGCGGATGGACGTCCCCACACGCACATCCATCCAGCCCTGTCTCATCCTGGAGTTCCTGCTCGCTTTGAAAGAGCTCTTTGGGAACCTTTGTGCTCACGTTAGCATAAAACCAGATGGCTTTTATGGGGAAGAGTTTCCCCCTGTGGTTGAAATTCAGCTAGGTTGAAGTTCTCTGTCAGCCAGAACGGTGGCATTTGCTTTGTCATTCTCTGCTTCCCTTTTCTGTTCAGAGAAGGAGGAAATGGTGCTGCCCAGCACCACAGCCTTTGCCTTGCTCTGCCAGCCTTCACATGCCAGGCTTCACACCAGGGCCGTACCTGGGCTGTGCTGCTCAGCTGGGCTTCTGATCCAGCACCTACATCCCACACACGTCTGCGGGTGCCCATCTGTGCCCGAGTCAGTCTTAGCCGTGACACCGAGATGGCCCTTGCTGTGTTTCTTGCACTTTTGCCTTCTCAAAGGAGATGATTATGGGCAGAGAAGCCAAGAGCATGCCCAGGAGCCGGACCCGGGCTCCGTTCGGGGCGCCCGGGAGCCATACTGTCCCGTACCAGCAGGTGTCCCCACGGCCGAGCCGTCGCCAGCTCCCCGCCAGCCTGCACCCGGTGCCAGACTGCCCCGAAATGAGACAGAGCCTGAACCCCCTGCCGCGGCCACGGCCACGTTTCTGCTTTCAGCCCTCCACCAACAAACAACCTCAGCTGTGTCCTGCTCTCCTTGCCAGGCCTGTGTGCTCTCTCCATCAACCACGCCAACTCCTACTTGGCTTACCCCGGCAGTGCGAGCAGCGGAGAGATCTCTCTTTACGACGGAAACACTTTGGTAAGCGCCCAGCTCGCCCCTTTGGAGACTGCAAACAAACAGAGCCACAGCAAAGCCGGCGGGGCCGTTGGGAAGGATGAAGAAATGCACTCCACCAAGCTAGACTGCAGGGGAATTGCCTGGGGAGGCGTGAGCCCCATCCCCCTTGTTTGGATGCCACGTGAAGCAGACAGCCTCATGGAGAGCAGGAGATCCATCTCCCAGTAGGGGATACTCAGGGAAACGTGACCCATTACCCCAGAGCCCCAGGGCTGCTGCCACACTGACATAGAGTGCCTGTAGGGAATTTCTATAGGAGGTTCCTATGGGAGCTTGGGCAGCCTATCCCATGGGAGTGGTGTGACCAGGATGGCTCAGGGAGGGTTGGAGGTGCTGCAGGCACAGCACAGGACCTTGAGCAGCAGCTTTGCCACGCTGGGGGCTAGAAGGGATGGCGGACCCAAAGTCACAGAGAGGGTGAGGTGTCCAAAGTCCCCTCAGGAAATCTGTCCCTGGCTGGGAACAGGGTGATGATTATCTGCTGTTTATGCCAGGGCTTTGGGTTACATAAGGCTGTGGCTCTGTACGTGCAGCGGGAGCTGAGGATCTGCAGCAGGGGAGGAGCAGAGCACAAGGGGAAAACTCGCTGCTGCTGTCAGAGGTACCAGCGAGGGCCTGGGCTGCCTGCAGGCACCAGGGCGGTGTCGCTGCAGCAGGATTTGCAGCACAGGCCAGGGGATGGCAGGGCTGCCAGCTCTGTCTCTGCACAGAGAGAGGCAGAGGCTTCAAAGGGAGCACACCTGTGATCCCACAGCCTGGAGAGGTGGGGAGCTGAGGACCTCTGCCTCTGAAATGAGCTTTCTGTAATCACAGTGGCCATAGTAGGTGTGGAGTGAGCTGAAGGTAGGGCAAAGATAAGTGCTGAGGGTGCTGAAGAGACACCTTAAGTGTGATAGGATCCCATGAATCCATAGCAGCAGGCCTGGGTAGGGCGTGAGGCAGGGAATGCCCTGCCCTTACACAGCCCAGGGAGCAATGTGTCCCTGCACTCACGTCATCTTCTGCCCTGCAGAAAACAGCCTGCACAATTCCTGCCCATGATGGACCTTTGGCTGCCCTCACCTTCAACTCCACTGGCTCCAAGCTGGCAAGTGCTTCCGAAAAAGTAAGTGAGCACCCTCCCTGCTGCCTGAGTCCTCTGCCCACGGCTAGCTGGGGAGCATCAGCTGCCTGGAGCGTGGAGAGTGGGACCTCTGAGCTGGGCGTTCCTAACCACAGCCAACAGAGGGGGGGCACTGAAAGGACTCTGACTTGCAAGAAGCCAGTGTATCGGGTTCAGATTGAGCCTGGCTGGCAAACAGGAGGGGCCTTTTCACGTCCAGAGTTTCCTGGGTGTGTCAGAGAAGGGCTCTCTGCCCTGCTCCTGCATGATCTTTCCATTTGCATGTTTTGCAGGGCACAGTCATTCGTGTCTTTTCCATCCCTGGGGGGCAAAAGCTCTATGAGTTCCGGCGAGGGATGAAAAGGTCAGTCCCTTCTTCTGTGGGTGACAAACACACAGAGGGCTCCCAGAGCACCAGTGCAAACAGAGGGACAGGGGCAACGTCAGATCCTGGTGGCTTTGGCATCTTTAGCAGAAAGAAAACAAGAGTGAACGTATCAGATAGAAATGTCATTGTGCCAGGCAAGCCACGCTGCGCCCAGCTGCCTCCAGCAAGTTCACTGATTCAATGCAGCGTGTCACAGAGCAGGGCTGATTGCAGAGAACAGGGCTAGATTGACTCCATTCACTCTGTCTTCTCCTCTTTCTTACTTGAAATAATGAAGTCCCCAAAGTTATCAACCCAACTCTTGCCCTTTCAAAGGAGGTGCTTGCAAGGAACTAAGTCATTTGTGCCAGAGCTCAGGTCTCAATGGGTTGTTGCAGCCTTTCTGCAGGCTCCCTCAGCTCTTTCCAGAAGATCCATTCCTGACTTGTCCCTCTTCCCCATTCCTGCCCTGCCTGTGATTTTGCACCCACCTCTGCAAGTACAAAAGCTGCTGTGACTGAGGGGCACTGCCCCTGCCGAACCGCCACAGGAGGAGGTGCCATTTGTATCCCACTATCCAGCACTTTGCATATCCTCCCTGGCATGTGCAATACCAGAAGCTTCAGCTGCTGTAGCAAGGCCAGCACAGATGCTCACTCCACAGGTTGCTCTGTGAGCAAGGACGTTTCCACCTCTGTGGCTGTTTGTCACTAGCTCAAGGCTACCCCTAGCTCTGCTGAGCAGAGGGCTTAGGGAAGTGCTCCTCAGTCAGCCCACAGGCTCTGCAGCAGCCAGGCAGGGAGCTCCTCGCCGTGCTTGGGTTTCCTTCCTCCCCATCCTCTTCTCTGCGAGCAGAAGCAAGCAGTGCCCCGAGTGCTGTGCCATGCAGTGACCTGTCCTGTCTGTGGCCCCAGGTATGTGAACATCAGCTCCCTGGTGTTCAGCATGGATTCCCAGTTCCTCTGTGCTTCCAGCAACACCGAGACCGTGCACGTCTTTAAACTGGAGCATCTCACTGACAGGTGAGGGCTTGGCCTGGGCTAACCTGCCTGCCCCAGGGCTGCCTCTGGCCTCCCATTCCCTCACCATGTGCTCTCCACGAGCAATACCAGCTGCAAACTCTTCAACTTTGTGTCCTGAGGGACTCACTCCTTGGAAGAGCTGCGCACTGCATCCCTGCCGTCAGCTTCTTCCCTGCCATCAGCTTCATTCCCTTCCTGCTCTGGGTTTATTTAGCTGCCACTGTCACCTGCCTCCTTCCTGTGTGTCCAGCTAGGCTGGTGCACAAGGCATGCAGGTCCTCCAAAGCCTTTGTGCCTCCAAAATCAGAGTCATTTTGTCTGTTCCTGATGTACTTTGTCACGCTGACTGTGATAGCTCCGCTGATGCTGCTTTGTGACCCCCTCAGCCGGCCAGAGGAGCCTCCAACCTGGAGTGGTTACATGGGGAAGATGTTCCAAGCTGCCACCAACTACCTCCCAGCTCAGGTGTCAGGCATGATGAACCAGGATCGAGCCTTTGCCACTGTCCGCCTGAACATCTCCGGACAAAGGAACATCTGTGCCCTCTCCACGTGCGTACTGACACCTGTGTCCCCTCTGCCACAGCAGCCTGTGAGCAGGCAGCACTATCTCTGCAGAACAGCAGCAGGGTGGCTGCTTATCTTGTGCCCGTGGAGCAGGCAGCATGCAGTGTGCTGTAGCTGTGTGTGGGCGCAGATGTGTTGGGACTCCTCATGCTTTTCTCATTAGGATTCAGAAGCTGCCTCGACTGCTGGTGACTACATCAGATGGACATCTCTACGTCTACAACTTGGACCCACAAGATGGAGGGGAGTGTGTCTTAATCAAGAAACACAGGTAATTATGGCTCCAGACACATCTGACACACAGGTTGATCTCTTGGCAAACTAAAGGAAATGTCACCTGAAAGCACTAAATGTAGGAACATTAAAACTGACTTTGTGATTTTTAGCTGCCTGATCTAAGAGACGTGGGTGGAAACCACGTCAGCAGGCAGGGACATGGAGCTTCTTGCAGAGGACATCAGAGAAATCTCTGATGTGAAGGCAGTTGTGGGACAGCTCAGCTTAGGCAGCAGAGGTGGGCAGGCTGTGCCTTAGGACATGCCTGCAGCAGTGGAACGCTGACCAACTGCCATGGCAGAGAGCAAAGCAGCTTCTCCAGGCACGAGTGGGTGCTAGAAAGCTGACTTTGGGGCTAGGATGGTGTGGAGTGGCAGGGAGCTACCCTAAACTAAACCCCACAGAGATGCAAGCCTGCAGGCATGTGGGGCCAGAGCGGAGTCTGCCTGCTGCTGGTCAAGTTTGTATGCAAATCGGATTCAACGCATAACCCCCCCCAAACACTTCTGGGCTGTTTGGCTCCAGTTGTGAAGCCTTTGGGGTGGGGTGTGATGTAACATGTGCTGTAAGCTGGGAGGTGGCTGACAGCCAGGAAAATGCCAGCAGTTTTTGGAAAAGCCACAAAACAAGAGCACTTCAAAGCTGCGCTGTCCAGCGTGCTCCGGCCGCCCTGCCGCCGTCAGACACCGCTGACGCCCGGCCCCGAGCAGCCCTCCTGCTTTGTATGTGGGCTCCTCTGAGCATCAGAGGACTGAAAAGGGCCCTTGGGTCATGAGTTGTGTTACATCATGCTATATCTCTGCTCAAACTCCATCCTAAACTAGCCAGGGCTGCTTTTCCCATCTAGTCCGCTCCTGTTGGGAGCCCTTTGGAGCCCCCTCTGTGATTAGAAACACTGTTTGCCTTTGTAACCTAAAGCTTTTGTGGTCAGTCTGGTCCCTTCTATTCTCATGCCAGCATTGTCCTCTAGCTGAAGTAGTCCTTCCCCTATCTTCTGCTTCCCCCCCATGCTTTACTGGTGGAGCACAATGCTCCCCTCTGCAGTGCCGTTAGGGCTGCAGGCAGTGCCTGGACACGGTGGTGTGCTTCAAGGAAACATGGATGCATGTGCTTGCCTTAGCCAGTGCTGGGGGAGGAACAGCTGGGATCAAAACTAACTCTTCTCCTCTCTCTTGCTCCTGTACAGTTTGCTTGGCTCAGGAAAGATGGAGGAGAACAAAGAAAACAACCTTCAGCCTCCATTACCTCAATCTTATGCAGCAACTGTAGCCAGACAAAGTACAGTGCCTTCAACTTCAACCATGCCAGGTAAGCACCACCTCTGCCCTCCCTCAGAGAGAGATCAGAAAGCCACTTGGGGCAAAGTGGAAAGCCTCCCCATTTCCAAAGGTTGAACTCATGCAATACAGCACTCCCTAAAACTAGGCCAAGCAATTTCTGCTCTGCTTTCTGGGACCTTTTGCCAATGTTTCCCCTGCTTGTGCAAAGCCATGCCACAAAGAGGCCTGCTGCATCCGAGCTTCATGGACTGTCAGGCAGAAGGTGCTGCCAGGCTGGTTTGCAGCAGTTGAAACCATGGGTGTAGAAGTCAGATCCTGCTGGTTTTGTGGCAAGATCCCTGCAGAGTCTCCTGAACCAGCACTACCAAGGCCAGCACTGCATTCTGCAGAAGACTGGTGACTGTCCTGTTTCTGTTCCTGAGTCTAAAACTCCACATCCAGATATGGATCTTAGTCTGAAGTTGGTGCTCACATTGCTGGTGGGAGGATGAAAGCCTCTGCCACAGGAGGCAGCCATGCAGTCCCTGGTGGTGTGTGCAGTCCAGGTGTCCATGGAGATGCCTTTCTGTCCTGCAGTCCCCCGGAGCTCTGCCATAAAGCCAGGGAAAGCAGCTCCGTGCTGCGAAGGTCAGCAGCAGTGTGTGCTCTGTTTGTGTGCAGCCTCCTTCCACCCATTCATCCACAATGGTTTGTGTTTTCCCTTGGGCAGGTTATTCAGAGGATGGTGGTGCCCTACGAGGAGAGGTGATCCCAGAGCACGAGTTTGCAACTGGACCAGTCTGTCTCGATGACGAGAATGAGTTTCCTCCTGTGAGCATTCGGGACCCCTAACACTGAGAAGAAAGTATTAACCTCTTGCAGAAGAGTTGCTGCTGTCCCCAGCTTGGCCCTGCTCACTGTCAAGCTTGAAATAACTAATGAAGTTACAGGGGCAGTGCCAGGAACAGTACCCCAGAAATGGCAGTTAGGGATGGGGCAAAGGTGATCAAACCTAATCACTAGAGATGGATCTGAACAGAGCAGTGGAATGCAGCTGCAGAGTGTTGTTCAGATCCTGAGCTGACCTTTGTGCTTTGCACAGGTTTCTAGTAGTAAGCAGGAGCAGCTTTAATTTGAACAATGCCATCTGGGAGAAATAAAAGCTCCCTGCTCCCTGTTGCATTCACACGTGGAAGGCAACTGGGATATACCTGAACCTTCCTAGTTTCTTCATTTCTAAGCTAACTGGAAAGGAAACTCCTTTTCCAAGTAGAAAGATGGAAAGCAAAACAGAGATTGAAACCATTTAAAGACTTTTATGTGGCACTTTCTCAGTTAGTGGCTGTTTAAAATCTTAACTGAAGCCTGGCAGTGTCTCTTCTCCTCCTTTTCCTACACACACATTTATTGTGTCAAGTGTCTCAGCCCTGAAGGGACAGATGTGGGTACCATGCTATGATCTGGTTGGAATCAGATGTCCTCACAGTAGTGCTGCATTAACAGCAGAATATTGCAGTGGATTTCCAGTTGTAGACTTGGCATCCCTTGAATCCCTTGCTCTGTTTTTACATATCCTGCTGGTGGAGTTTTGCCTACAAAAGGAGAAGGTAAAAACTCTTCTCAGGATCCCAGGATTTGTTCCAGATGCTGAGGCTGACCTCTGTGAGACACTTTGCTGTAACTGGTACAAGGTGTTACTCAGGTAAAAGATTATTAGCTCATTGATGACCATCAGCCCTTTGAAACAACACTGCCTAGACCCAGGTCAAAGTGCATAAACCTCAGGTCAGTGCTCTTCTGTTACCTGTAACACAACTGAGAACAGGACTTTTCTAGTGGCCTGCTCCTGTTAACTCAAGAAGGATGTTTCAGATGTCCCTGCTCTGGTCACAGTCGTGTGGCCATGGAGAAGCTGATGGCCCAGGCCCCTGGGAGGAGCAGCAGGGCCAGAGGGGAATCCTTTGCTTCCTTCTGATGAACCTGCTCTTGAACACGGGGTTTGGGGACAGGCAGATGGCAGCAAGCAGGGATCACACTGCTCCTGCAGGAGCCTTCCTGCAGGGGCTGTGCTGTGCAGAAGCAGCCCCAGCTGCCTGTGGCCCACCAGCAGGAGCTTTATTAAGCGAACTTTGATCTGTGGCAATCCTGAGCCGTAATTAACCTGACAGAGCAGCTTAACCTGTGTAGCCTTAGGGAGAAGCTGGTGTGGGAGGGACGGTGCTTCCCTAAAACACTCCCTGCTAATGGTGGCTTAGCAACTGGAGCTTCCAAAGTCTTCTCAGCTAAGGCTTGGGCTTGCCCCTCTGTTGCTAACATGTTCAGCATCTGGCCTGCCGGCGGCGCGGGCTCCCGCTGGGCGAGTGCGTACGGAGGGTCGAGAGGATGTTTTGATGCTCCGAATTTCTCTGAACTTTGCTGTTTTCTCAGAGCTGAGATCTTCTGCCTCAGTGACGTGTTCAGAGTGGGGGGGAGAGGGGGGAGTGGGTTTCAAGCATCAGTCATTTCTGTGTAGAGAAGGAAGGAGAGCTAATCTGACCTTATCCAAGAAAAATGTTTTGACAGCGTTGTGCTTTGCGGAAACATGGGAAGGGTTTTGTTTGTTTTCCAGTGTGCAACAAAAAAAAGATGTTTTAAAAACCTCAAAACTTGTGACAAAATGGAATACTCACCCACAGCCCACGCCACGAGGATGGCTTTGAACTTAAGACATGCTTCTGGAGAAACAGCAGTGCTCAGACCCAGCAGTTCTTCTCCATTTTGAAAGATCTCGCCTTCCCCGGCCTCGAGCAAGACTTGAGAGGCTCAGCTATGAAGAGTGAGGAAAAGCAGCTTCAGTCTAACATGGGAGCTGTTGAGATTGTTGAAAACTGCCTCTTGGTTAAGCAGGAGGAGAGACAGATCAGACATGAGAAGCCCAAGGAGAGCTCATTAAAAAAAGGGCCTCAACAAGAGCAAATGTGGATGTTGCTACCGATTGTGCCAGGCCTGCTGAAGGATCCTGCAGCAAGAGGTCAAGGAAGTTCAGCTCCATCTCTTGCTTGCAGGAGTGGACTGAGTGCTGTCAGGGCTGCTGTTGATCTCACACAGGAAGGACTCAGACATCACTCAGATGGACAGGAGCCTAAAGCCTCAGTGCTGGGAGAAGTCACGTGGCACTTGCTCTGTGTGGTCAGAAGGTGTTGTGGGATGGGAAAAGCCACCTCAGCTCTGGATGCTGATGGTTGTGGTGGTTATGGCTGTTCTCTGTGGGGTTCCAGTGGTGCCAGGAGCTGTTGGTGTGTGCTTTGGGACAGGTAGGACACCACTTGGCCAGCTCCAATTTTGGGAGCCACCATGGTCAGAAGAGTTTTGGGGTAGTGCTGTGAGGCTTGATGAAACCCTCCAGGGTTCAGCAAGGTGACCTGTGTAGACTTGAGGAACACAACCAGGGGATGTTAAAAGTGCTGAGGTTCAGCAGGAAAGGTGATTTCTCCCAGCAGGTTGCTCAGTGCTTTTCCAGGCACCTGTGATCCATCCTGCACTTGGCTGCACACTGAAACTTGTCAGCTTCAAAGCAGGGTTGATGTGAAGGCTTTATCAGGAGAACCATTTCATTAAGCCAGGCTGGATGAGATACAGCACTCAGCTCCTCAAGGATCACTTCCCCTCACGGACACAAGACAGTCTTCAAAAACTTCCCTTCCACATCCATTTTTGACTTCCTCCAAAACTGCCTGAGCACCAAAGGATGCTGCTGCCCAGGGCTCCTGCCTGCAGCCTTGGTCACAGGCTGGAAGGAAAACCCCTGCAGATGTCAGCAGCAGCTCCTCTGCAGCAGCTCCTCTGGAAGGACAGGCAGGAGGACAAGCTGCAGCACAACATCCCCATCCTGGCCACGCTGCTGTCTGGAGAGGACCCCAGCATGGGCTCTGCTGCATCCCCACTGCTCCAAGCCATGATCCTCACTCAAGTAGTCAGGTTGCAGATGCATCTTTGGCTCCATGGAACCAGGATTTGCCCTGGTTCCTCCTTGCTGGAAGATGTTCCACTTGTTCTGTTGCACCAAAATGTGACCCTGATGGTTTTAAGGCTTTTTTTTTTTTTTCTTCAACAGCTGCTGTTAGCAGAGAATGTGCAGTGAAGCTCTTCACTGATCATGTTTCACAGGGGATGAGCAAGTTTGGCAGAGCCCAACTGGCTGCTTCTTCCTCATGGCAGCTCCTGCTCTGGTAGCTCAGAAAGGCATTTTGGGCAGCTGGGACTCAGAGGATTAAGCTCAGCTTACCAGTGCATTATCTGAGGTCCCTTGGGGAATGGAGCTGGTGCCAATGCTTGTGCTTCAACACTGGACAAGGGATGGTCCTGAAGCCCGTGGAGAGATGGATGCTGGGAGGAGGAGCTGGCACAGACCCTCCTGCAGCTGTGGAGATCACATCTGTACTGCTGGGAGACACCAGTCACATCTGGCAAGGCTGGAGCTGATACAGGGAGATCTGTGCCTTGGTTTGTGTCTGCCTCAGGTGCTGCAGCCCCACAGCTCTGCCCAAGCCTCAGCCAGGAGTAGGTGCACATCTGACCCCAGAGGCTCCAGCTTCATCCTGTGGCTGATGTGAAGTGGGTCAGGGTCCTCGCTGCTGCTGGTTCTTTGCTCCTGCTTTGCTCTTTCACTCAAAGCTTTTGCTGAATCTCCAGCTAAGGCTTCCCCTCATCTATCCACTCTAACATGTAAGTGATTAACTCTGGGCTCCAGAGTTAACTCCAGATGCATCTGGAGACCCCAGAGGGAGGTGGTGATGCATGGCACACACCTTTCCCTTCCCACCAAGCCAGGAGGTAAATTTTCTTGGGAGGACTTAGCAAAACAAGGAGCTTTGGACTCCTGTGAACCTGGCAGTGCTGAACCAAACGCCAGCTTTCCTTTCCCACCATGCCAGGAGGTCAATTTTCTTGAGAGGACTTAGCAAAGCAAACAGACTTGAACTCCTGCAAGCCTGGCAGTGCTGAACCTAATACCAGCTTAGAGGCAAAGCCACACTTATCACCAAGCCAGATGGTTCCTGTTCCCAGGACTGTCAATTTGGGGAGGGGGAGAGTAAATAAACGGGAGGAAAAAAAAAAAAAAACACCCAACACTCAGAGATCTGCTTTTGACTGGAAAAATAAAACCACTGCCACGTGTGTAAAACCCAACCTGACACACACCCTGTTGCTGGGAAAAGTAAGGCCCTTCTGTTTTGATTTTGGTAGATAATCTTGTGCCGTGGAGCTCAGCCGGGCAAAGCGAAGAGGTCATGAGGAGAAGCAAAAGAGCCACGCTTAGGACAGCAGCTGGAGTTGGAATGTGGAACAACAGGATTTGGGAATCCCCAAGACAGAGAGAGGAAAGCAAAAAAATTAATAAGTAATCAATCAACCCATCAATCCAAGGTGGGCCACTGCTTTTTCCTACAGCTTTAAGGGACTCCCTGGCCTGACAACCCCTTTGGGTTCGTGTCTGGGTGGGGTGTCCATGTACTGTATGCACATTGCTCTGTTGGAGACTTTTTGAGATGGTAGAACCACAGTGTAAATGCTAATTTAATCAGATTTGTACCTACCCAGA
>VWZE01014640.1:54441-67675 GCA_013396675.1 Eubucco bourcierii | reverse complement strand
CCCCCCTAATTTAATGCTGGTTTCTGTGTATAAATGTACTTCTAGGAAGAGAGAGTCACAGCTGATGTCTTTGTACAGTCTGTACAGCCATACCCTCTTACCCCAGTGACATTAGAGAAGATGCCATTTGCTGTGTTTCAGAGACAGAATAAAAGTCACACAGTCTGCCCCTGCCAGCTGCCTGCCTGTCTTCTTGCTGTTCTTAGTGGGGCCCTAAAGATGTCAGTCTTGATTAAGTTTTAGGAGTGGGAGAGTGGGTTGGGAGGGGGCTGGTAAGAGGGTGGCTGCTCTCACACCACCCACCTGGCAAGTCCACACCAGCCCATGTATGGCTTGTCCAAAGAAAGGCCTGGGTGTGCAAATCAGGAGTCCAGAATTGCCTGGATGCCTTCCTGTGTGACCTGCTCTAGGTGAGCCTGCTCTGGCAGGGGGGTTGGCCTGGATGAGCTTTCAAGATCACTTCTGGGCATTGGGTTTGAACTGGCAGAGGGGAGATTGAAACTGGATGTCAGGAGAAAGTTCTTTGCACTGAGGGTGGTGAGACACTGGCACTGGCACTCCTCCCTCCCTGGAGGTGTTCAAGGCCAGGTTGGATGAGGCCTTGAGTGACCTGTACTAGTGGGAGGTGTCCCTGCTCTGGCAGGGGGTTGGGACTGGATGATCCTTGAGGTCCCTTCCAACCTTACCATTCTGTGATTCAGAGAAGCCTCACTCAGCTGCTGAGAAATCTTGGTGGTTTCTGAAGTTTCAGTTGCACCTTATGTTTTGCCTCTGCAGCTCCCCAGGCCTTTGCATCTGCCCACAAGTGGCCCTCTGAGAGCTCCTTCACCCCACCCCTGGTATCACAGTGGGAGCAGCTCCTCTGCCTGGAGCCCTGATCTGCTGGCAGACCTCAGGGCAAGGACCTCTCCCTGCAGTCACACCCTTGGTCTCCCCATGCAGAGCTGACAGGGAGCAGCCACCCCAGTCCTGCACTGCAGACCTCTCCCCACCACGTTACCCCCCCTAAAGAAAGCCTTTTCCAAACACTGGGGCTTGAGGCTTTGCAATCCCAGACCTTCACCTTGGCAGTGGGACAAACTCAGCACCCTGCCCAGGAGGAGGGAGAGCTCAGGATTATCCTTGTTAGGCAGCTGGATCTAACACAACCCTGTCAGTAACCTCACCTGGCAGCTGGTGGGGCAGATGCTCCACTTCCCACAACACTCACCTCATGCCAGCCAGGAATTTTCTCTGCATCCACATGAATTCCAGGCTCTTGGCACTAGAAGGGATTTGCTCAGAGGGGATGGGCCTCATCCTCCCCCGCCTTTTGCTCCTGTAAGGTCTACTGTAGAGGAAAGCCAAGCCAGTTTCCCAGAGGATTTCTCTCACAGAGGGTAGTTTTAATCCAAGACTTGGCTCTTTCTTAGCTAAAGAGCCCTGCAGAGGGCTTGTCTCCTTCCACGTGCCCAGAGCCACCTGTGCCTGGCTCTGCCAGGGTGACAGCAGTCCTGCTTTGCAGCAAAAGCACCCTCTGTGTGCTCATGCAGACCTGCAGCTACCTCACCTCTCTGCTTCCTAGCACACAGCAAAGGGGATTGATCAACTGAACATGAAGAAAAAACTCTGCTGTGAGGGTGCTGGAGCCCAGGAAGGAGCAGGCTGCCCAGAGAGGTTGTGGAATCTCCTTCTCTGCAGAAATTCCAAACCCAGCTGGACACTGATCCTGGGCAAGCTGCTGTGGGTGACCCTGCTTTGCTTTAGCAGCAGGGTTGGACTGGATGATGGCCAGAGGTCCCTTCCCATCTCCACCATGCTGGGATTCTGATTCTGTGCCTGCAGCTTCCATCCCTCTCCTCCATAGCCAACCTCTAGCCTGGAGCCAGTGTGCACAGCAGTCCTGTTCACAGACACAGAAAGGAGCAGCCTGAGGAGTCCTTTGCTCAAAGACAAAGCCACCTTGCTCTTGGTTCCTGTCGATGGTCTGGCATGGCTGGGTGAACCCTGGGCACTTGGCATCTGCAGGCCACGTGCTGTCTGCTGCAGCAAGGGGTCACAGCTGGGTCTTTGGAGTAATCTGCAGCTGTGATATTGTCTGTCATGATGCCCTCCAGAGCTTGGGTGTAAGCCCTGCTGATTGCAGGGAGCACTGCCTGATACTCTCTGGATGCCACATCCAAAGGCTCCTGCTCCTGGGTATCACGATCCAGATTGAAGATGAGGGGTGGGTGGTGATGCTCAGCTGGCCCAGTGCTCCCATCACAAGCCATTGCTCCTCCTAGGGAGGAAAGGAGAGGAAAACACTGGAGTCCCAGGCTGCCCAGGAATCCTTTCTGTATTCCTCACCCATCTGTGATGGCCCAATCCCACCACAGCCCAGCTTTGGGAGCCCAGGTCCTGCTGCTAGTCTGAGAGCACTGCTGAGGCCCTCAACACGCAGTCACAGCAGGGCACGGACTTAACTCCTTGCTGGGTTTGCTCTTGCTTGAATTAACCTGAGTTGGTTTTTGCCAGTATCTGCATGGAACTATGAATTCCAGAAGGTTTTCCCCCAGGCTTTATGATCTCTGAAAGGGACACAGTACCTGTGGTGTAAAAAGCCTTGTACTGAGCCAGCCGTAGCGCCTCTATCTCACCATACTTCCCAGCTGCCCCACTGTTGGGGTGGAGCAGAACCTGAAGGGAGAACAGAAATGTGCCTGTCAGCCCCTTGGCAGGGAAAACTGCTCTGGGACACCCAGAAGAGACACACATTTAGCCCCTCTGACTCTAAACACCCAAGTGAGGTTGGCTCTCTGAAGAGCGAGGCAACAGCAGAAGGGCACCAGCATCCCTCCTGTGCCTTCCTGACCCTCTGAATTTACCTCCCCAGAACCAATTCCACTGTGAAAAAGAGGTCACGAAGGTGTGGAGGCTCTCAGCAGAGCAGGGCATTCTATTTTGGAGTCGAGATGTTTGTTCCCAGGTGCTCTGTGTCACCCACCACTGCCCCCACACCAGCAGACTCGGGTGGCCCTCAGTGCTCACAGCTCAGCTGGTGGCAGGGACATTGAAGAGAGCCAAACTGCTGCCTGGGGCCAGCAGCAAGCCACAAGCCGAGGCTGAGCTCATGCGAGGCAGAGGCTGCTCGGGTAGGTGAGGTGCTGGAACATCGCTGCCGGTCCGGCTCCGGTCGCTGACTCACCCTGCTGTGCGAGCGCTCCCTTCCCTAACAACAGCACAGGGAATGGGGGTGAGAAGGAAGGGAAAGAAGGGAAGGGTGGGTCGAATTTCTCCTTTTTGGTATTTAGGACACTTGATCCACACAGGACGACTGCTTTGGCACACTGGAGCGAGAAGACAAGTGAGCTGGACGGGTCAGCGGGCTCGGCGGGCAGATAATATCTGCCGTGGAGCCAATGGCTTCATCGAGGGATGAGTCACTCGAGATTTCCTCCCTGGGAATTGAGTTGAAAAGTGATTCAAGAAATTTCCACTGTGCTAAAAATGAGAAACATCTGCTGGGGTTGTAGGCAGCTGCGGCGCCAAGTTTAGTAACCGCGCTCACAGCTGAGCGGAGCGGCGATGCCCCAGCAGGTGCCCGCTGCGGAGCCCTGCCCTGGCACACAGCACTCACCAGGTGCTCACCTCGGTCAATCCCACACTGCCTGGGCTGGATGTGGCCATCACCTGCGTGGGTGACTCACCAAAAGAATGCTAAGGGGTGATTTCTAAATGCTCTGGGGCTACTTGCCTGCCCTTCATTGGAAGGTAAATCAAAAAGGAAATTCCTTCTGGAATTTGGTTTTAAAATCTCGGTTTAGGGGGAAAAATGGGCAGGTGTGATGTGGAAGAGGTGGTGCAGTGTGAGCCTGCTGCAAGGAGCAGGCTCAGGCTACAGGGACCCCCACGCTGACACTGTCTTGGTCAGAATAAAACAGCTCTAAAGAAGAAATCATAGAAGCACAGAGTGACTTTGCTTGGAAAGCCCTCTAAGGTCACAGGCTCCAACCACCAATCCCACACCACCACAGCCACTGAACCACGTCCCAGGTGCCATGCCTTGAACACCTCCAAGGGTTGGTGTCTCCACCACCTCCCTGGGCAGCCTGTTCCAGTGCCTGATGCTCTCTCAGTACAGAAGCTTAGCTAACACCCAACCTAACCCTCCCCTGACACAATTTCAGGCCGTTTCCTCTGATTCTGTCACTTGATGCCAGGGAGAAGAGACCAACCCCCACCTCACTCCACCATCTTTTCCATGAGGTCTCTCTTCAGCCCCCTCTTCCCCAGACTAAACAACTCCAGTTCCCTCAGCCTCTCCTCACAAGCCCTGTTCTCTACACCCTTCACCAGCTTCATTGCCCTTCTCCAGACAACATTCAAGGGCCCACAAAGCCAAGTTAGCAGGAACTGACCCAATTCATCTGCTTCTAGCCTTAAAGCTCTGCCCACCACCTGCTGCCAGTCAGAGCTACCCTCAGCAGCCCAGCTGGGACACTGCCATCTCACTGTTAAGACACTCAAGGCTCCTTTGCTACCCACAAGTGAGTTCCTAAACCTGCCTCATAAAACCCCACAATGAGGAAATCTCTTTACTGTACAATTAAGGAGCTTGTTTCCATCCAGCCCTTTCCAGAAGCACTCCCAGGTCTGCAGCTCACCCCTTGATCTCTGACTTTGTTGTTTTAATTTTCTTTTTTTTTCTTTTTTTTTTTTTTTTTTTTTTAAAGGGGGAGGGCAAAAAGAAGCTTTTCACCCCAGAAAGCCTTTTGTCTGAACTGGGTGCTCAGCGGCTGCTGGCACAAGGGAGGAAGCACGGGGTGGCAGGCACACACCCCTTTGCCATTCAGCTGGTGGAAAGAGCTCATTTGTCTGACACTTGTACCCTTGATAGATCCTGGAGGATGTGTTTATTTTTTACTGCAAACAGCCTTCGCTCCAAGCAGGACCTTGGCATTGCCCCAGGCCTGTCACAGGTTGTGCTGGTGCTGAGCCGGGACACTGAGCAAGGTTACCCTGGGTAGCTCGCAGCAGGGAGCCCCAGTCCGTGGGCAGGGTGGGTGGTGAGGCAAGCAATGGAACTGCTTTCAAGCGGGATTGGTGTCAAGGAAAACCCTGGAAGATGAAAGTGGGGGCTGCTGCGAGCTGCTCTCAAGAGGGAGATGAAAGGCAGAGCCAAGGGAGGGAGCGGGGACAGGCTCCTGGTGGCTCCGCGGGGCCAGAGCAGGGGAGTGCTGCCTGTCCCCCTCCAAGGTCACCCCGTTCCACAGCAGTGCTGGCAGCTGGATGCCATCCTCTGGGAATGGCGAGTTCATGCTGCCAGGATGGGGAGGAACAACCCAGCTGTGCCCACCCTGGCTCCCAGAACTTCAGGGACTAAGTCGCTTCCCTAGGAAAGCACTGGGGAAGCCCGGGGGAGCTGGTGGGGAATGGCAGATCAGGGCTTTGCTCCTCACTGTGACACACTGGTGTGGGCACCAAGGCTGGTGAGGGGCACAGCCCTGTGAGGAGAGGCTGAGGGAGCTGGGGGTGTGAAGCCTGGAGAAGAGAAGGCTCAGGGCAGACCTCATTGTTCTCTGCAGCTACCTGAAAGGAGGTTGCAGCTAGGTAGGGCTGGGCTCTTCTGCCAGGCACCCAATGACAAAACAAGAGGACACAGCCTCAAGCTGTGCCAGGGCAGGTTCAGGCTGGATGTTGGGAAGAAATTCTTCACAGAAAGAGTGATTGGCATTGGAATGGGCTGCCTGGGGAGGTGGTGGAGCCCACATCCCTGGAGGTGTTTAAGAGGAGGTTGCATGAGGCCCTTAGTGCCATGGGTTAGTTGATTAGAAGGGTTAGGTGATAGGTTGGATTTGATGATCCTAGAGGTCTTTTCCAACCTGGTTAATCCTGTGATTCTGTGATTCTCCACCACACCCTGACACCCAGCAAACCATCACTCCCAGCAAACTCCTTCTCCCAGCAAACCCCTATTCCAAACAATCCATCATTCCCATCAAATCATCACTCCTAGCAAACCATCATTTCCATCCAACCATTGCTCCCAGCCAATCCCCTATTCCAACCAACCCATCATTCCCAGCAAACCATTGCTCCCAGCACCACCCATGCAGGAGAGGCTGACTGGTGAGGAGCAGAGCTGAGCAGGCTGGCTGCATCCCATCCACTCTCCCACTTCATCTCCTGGTTCAGCAGAGGGTTCCACAAATACAAAGCAAATATCAACCCCCCGATGGACACAGAAAGCAGATGCAAGAACCCTGCTGGGAGCTGGGTCACGGTGCTCACGGGAGGGGGCATTTTAAAGGCAAGATCAGACTTTATCTGTGGGGCTGCCATCAAAGTCACTTTTTGTTGTACTCCTCCCCTTTGATTCTGCAAAACTCTTGTGCAACTCTGAGCAGAATGTGTGGCCACACTGCTGCTTCTGTGAGCCACGGTCTGCAGGCTGGCAGGAGCTGTCAGCAGCTCCCATTGCAGGGACAGAGCACTGCAGGGCGTGGAGCTGCCCTGCTTGGGCACCAGCAGTGGGCACGTTTCCCAGCCCAGGAGCTGGGAGGAGGAGGGCATCATTATGGGGATCTGGCAAGGGACATGAAGTGGCTGCAACGAGGTGTGAGCCCCTGGGATCTTTCCTTTCCCACACTGATGTAGCTGTCATGATTGGGAAGGAGATACACGGTGCTGGGCACTGCTGTGTGGGCAGACAAGCCTGAGCATCCCCTGGGAGAGCAGGCACAGCCCGAGGGCACACAGGGTGGCATACCAAGCTGCTGGCACTGGCATTTCACCTGTAACCCCAGATTTATGACTAACTGTACAACAGCTCTTCATTAATCCAAAAGCCTTTCGATCATGGTACCCAGTGCCCAGGCCTGGTGTAGCACCCAGCCACCCCCAGCTCTCCTTCTCCTCCAGACCAGCAGGACGATGCTCCCATGGGGCTGTCCATCACCAGTTCTCAGCCTTTCTGCCCCCCTCCCCCTTTCCTGTTTTAGCTCAGGGGTGGTAGGACCTGTTGCCAGTGGTGGGATATCACTGGCAGGGGTGGCTCTGCCTTACCTTGTGCCCCACATCCGACCAGCCGAAGAGAACTGGGGACACGTCCAAGCCATCAAAGCGTCTGTTCAGGGGAAGAGATGCCCCAGCCAGGGCCACCAGCGTAGGGAAGATGTCCAAGGTGCTGGGAAAAGAGGTGGCTTTCATCACAACATGGAGTGAATCATCCCTGAGGGTCCTTACAAGCCCACCTGCATCCCCAAAACCACTCATTTGAGGGACACTCAGTGCACTGATAGCAGGGGAGGGCCTTGGAGTGTGGACCAGCTGCTTCCCATCACCCACCCCCAACAGCTGAGCTCTGCAGAAAAGGTTAAACCCAGCCTGCAGCAGGACTTGGCCCTGGCAAGCCCTAGCTCTGTACACCTCCCAGCCCCAGCGTGGCTCCGTGCCAGGAGCTCTGGGTGCAGCCAGGATCTGCCTCTCCCCTTGCCCAGCAAATCCTGCACCCGCAGGGCAGGGGCACAATGGGGAGCAGGGCAGCCCTCTCCTGCCCTCCTCCCCTCCCCAGGGGACACACAGAGCAGGCCAGCAGGAGAAAGTGCTGGCACAGGGGTTTTTAGGGCAGTGCCAGCAGATCCCGTGGCCCCAGGGAAGTGCAGCCTGGCACTCAGAGGGGGCAGAGGAACTGTAGCAGCCAGGGTGGAAAATGAGAGTGGTGCTATGTATGCACTGCCACCAACACCCCCAGGCCTGCCAGTGCTCAGCCCTCACAGCCTCAGCCACAAAAAGAAGAGCTTGGGGCTTGCCCCTGGTCACTTCCCAGCAAGGAGGGATGCAGGAAAGGAGTGGGTGACTCCCTATGCCCCCAACTCCATGGGCATGCAGAGGGAGAGTCTTGGTTCTGCTGCCTGCAGCCCCAGAGCCAAAGTTCAGATGTGGCCATTCCTCACCTGCCAGCACATCCCCGTGCTGTGGAGGGACCACGGGACAAGCAAAGTCCTTGCTGTGGTGAGACAAGGACCACCTGGTTCTGGCACCAGCCTCTCACATAGCCTTGGCAGGGGCACTCCCTCCACCAGCTGTGTCACCCAGTGAGGCCTGGACTCAGCTCCAGCAGGACAGGGACAGCACACTCACAGCCACCATATCTGACCTCCATCCTCCAGGTCCCACTCCTGCAAGGCACAAGTCCCCACCACCACCAAGTGCATCCCTCCCTCTCACAGCCGTGGTCTGAGGGTGACCCCACACCTCTAAAAGGAGTCAGCTGCACTGGGGTGTCCCACAGCCCTAAGGGACAGCATGACCCAGTGACACATCACAGCACTGCCCACCCTGGAGATGCAGTCATGGCATGGGAGCCAACAGGGACTCAGCCCACATCCTCCTGGCTGCAAAACCCAGGGCTGGCAGCACGGGGCTGAAACCCTCTGGGCTTGAGCAGGGCAAAGAAATTGCTGGGGGAGGAGAGGGGTCTCTGGGGTGCTGCTACTGTGCCATCACCCTGCTCCTGCCACCATGCTCCTCCTGCCCAGCGTGTGATGGTGGAGCAGAGAGAGAGAAAAGAGTTGCAGGGCCCCCAGATCTCCCACAGAACCAGTTTTGATTTAGCTGCTAAGAGACAGAGAGAACAAATAAGAACAAACACTGCTGAGCACAGTCCTGGGACAGGGCTCACGGAGGCAGCCCCTGCTGCCAGCCCGGCCAGGAAGCTCCCAAACACATCCTGGCAGAGACATCCCTGCAGCCACCTCACTGAGCTCAGCCCAGGTCCACCCAGGACAGACCCTGCTTAGTGTGTTCCTGGTCCTGTGGGTGCTCAGTACCCTCAGGATTGAGAGGTGATTCTGCCATTCTGCGCTGCTCCACCTTATCTGGAGTACTGCATCCAGCTCTGGGGCCTTCAAGGACATGGACCTGCTGGAGGGGGTCCAGAGGAGAGCCATGAAGAGGATCAGAGGGCTGAAGCACCTCTGCTACAAAGACAGGCTGAGAGAACTGAGGCTGTACAGCCTAGAGAAGGCTCTGGGGAGACCTTCTAGCTCCATTTCAGTATCTAAAGGGGACCTCCAGGAAGGCTGTGGAGGGGCTGCTTAGAAGGGCTTTCAGAGATAGGATTAGAAGGAATGGTTTGAAACTAGAGGCTAGACTTTGGTTGGACACTGAGGAAGCTCTTCAGAAAGAGGTTAGTGGAATGCTGAAACAGGTTGTTCAGGGATGTGATTGAGGCCCCATCCCTGGAGACATTCAAGGTTAAACTTGATGGTGCCCTGAGCAGGTCTAGTTGGAGATGTCCCTGCTCACTGCAGGAGGCTTTGACAAGATGACCTTCGAGGGTCCCTTCCAACCTGATGCATTCCCTGATCCAACCTCCAGCACACTGCACATGGACACTCTGTGGCTGCTCCAAACAGCCCCAAACCAGTAGAAGGGATTGCTGGAAGCCACCACCAAGGTGGGAGGACAACATGACTGAGGACAGAGGTGGTCAAACATAGAGCATAGATGTAACCCATGGTGTGCCCACCAGCAGGCACACCTCAGCAGACAAGCTGGGGAAGGGGAAGCCATGCTGCCAGCCCCAGTCCCAGCCAAGAGAGAGCTAAAGTCACTCCAGCATCCTGCTGCCTCCCAAAAGGCTGAGGGCAAAGGGCCTGGCAGTGCCTGGAGAGGGGCAGCTCCCTGCCTGCTGCCAGAGTGCTGTGCTGGCCATAAGCATCCCGGGCAGGACCAGCATTGCCCAGCCCCAGCAATGACGTGGTGCAGGCAGCTGCAGGCAGCCAAAGCAGCTCTGCCCACACCCCAACCAGCTTGCCCAACCTGCCCAGCCCCATGCCGCCGGCGCAGCCAGAGTGGTGCAATTTGTTTCTCCACCACCCCACTGACCTACTTCTTCCCTGCCTTACTTTGTGTTGGGGCAGGGAAGGGCAGGAGCTCAGCTGGTGGCTCCAACAATTAAGTATAATTAAGAAAAGCCAACAAGGCAGTTTCTGCAGAGCCCAGCGTGCAGGTGCAGGTCTGTGGTGATGCCTCAGCATTTCTCTGCTGGCTTCAGCTTCCCCAGCCCCGGGGCACACTCACCCTCAGTGCACCCCTCCACACCCTGCACCAGGGAGGACGTGGAGCTGGGGAGAGGCAAGGCACAGGCTGTTCTGAGCTGTGTGGCCAAGGCTGCCAGAGTTTTCATAACCTCAGGGCCAGAAGGAGGCTCATGTAGGTGGTTAATGCCTGCCCTCACCCAGCTCCTGCTCTTCCTGGGGTATCCCACTGGACAGGAGTCCTTCCTCACGTGTAGAAGTCTCCCAGCCACATCTGCTCTCATTCACACACACAGATTTCATTTCCCCCCCAGGTTCCTGGGGTCCCCAATCAGTTTGGAGAGACAAGTCTTGAATGACCCTCTTTCATGAGGGCAGCAAGAAGCCAGCCTAGCACACACCTGTCCTTCAAGGGATGTCCCCAGGGGTGGCCGTGCGTGCAGAGAAAAGCCCCCTGCCCCAAGGCACTGCAAACACCAAGCAGCCCTTGGCCTCAACATCCTTCTGCATTCCCTGGCCAAAAGCTCAGAGCATGGCTAAGACCATGGTGGTGACACCTTTCTGAACATGAGCCATCACCCACATCCCACAGGCTGGCTCTGTGCTGCTGCTTCCCAGAGAGGGGGGTACCCTCTTCCTGCACCAGGGCATCACCTTGCACCAGCCAGGCACAGCCCTGTGGCAGTGCCAGGCTGATGGGAGGACATCAGGCACGTTCTGGCTCCCAAGAAGCTGCTTCCCAAGAGCCTGGGGAGCAGCACAGCTCATGCTACTGATGGCTTGCTAGATTTCCAGCTGTCCAACCTGCTGGACTGGAGCTGGGAAATGCAGCAGATAAGGTCTTTGAGGAGATAAATGAGATGCCTGAGCAGGGCCACAGCTGTGTAGTGGGGTGAGGAGGTTTGGTGGGACATAAGAGATGGAGCCCAGCACCCTGCCCTGGCTGCCTGAGCAGGTTGGCAGCTTTGCCCCATGTCCCATTGGTCCACCACCCAGCCATGGAGGAGAAGATCTGAAGGTGAAACCCAAGGGATGTTCACTGCACCCTATTCCCTCCACCAGAATCTCCCTTTGCTTGCAAAATTCCACCTCCTAGAGCTGCCCTCAGGCCTTTTAAGGACTAAATGGCTCCAGGTGAACTCAGGGACCCCAGAAACAACCAAGGCCTCCAGAGCCCATCAGCCAGGGCCTACTCCCAGCAGCTGGGACACTCCCAACACTCAGCAGTCTCCCAGGCCCCACCGCCCTGACCTTCACCATTTGGTGTTTCCAGGGCTGAAAGGGGATGAAGCATCCCAGGCTGTGCCCCCACCATGCATTTGCTGCAAAGTAGGGGTGGGGTAGGCATGAAAGGAGGGCAACTGCTGCATGCAGAGGCACAGTTCCTGCAAGGGAAAGCTGCAACTGCCACATTCAGAGGTGCAACTGCCGCAGGTAGAGGTGCAAGGGGTGCAAAGGAAAGGTGCAAGGGGTGCAAAGGAAAGGTGCAAGGGGTGCAAAGGAAAGGTGCAAGGGGTGCAAAGGAAANGCTGCAAAGGAAAGGTGCAATGGCTGCAAAGGAAAGGTGCAATGGCTGCAAAGGAAAGGTGCAATGGCTGCAAAGGAAAGGTGCAATGGCTGCAAAGGAAAGGTGCAATGGCTGCAAAGGAAAGGTGCAATGGCTGCAAAGGAAAGGTGCAATGGCTGCAAAGGAAAGGTGCAATGGCTGCAAAGGAAAGGTGCAATGGCTGCAAAGGAAAGGTGCAATGGCTGCAAAGGAAAGGTGCAATGGCTGCAAAGGAAAGGTGCAATGGCTGCAAAGGAAAGGTGCAATGGCTGCAAAGGAAAGGTGCAATGGCTGCAAAGGAAAGGTGCAATGGCTGCAAAGGAAAGGTGCAATGGCTGCAAAGGAAAGGTGCAATGGCTGCAAAGGAAAGGTGCAATGGCTGCAAAGGAAAGGTGCAATGGCTGCAAAGGAAAGGTGCAATGGCTGCAAAGGAAAGGTGCAATGGCTGCAAAGGAAAGGTGCAATGGCTGCAAAGGAAAGGTGCAATGGCTGCAAAGGAAAGGTGCAATGGCTGCAAAGGAAAGGTGCAATGGCTGCAAAGGAAAGGTGCAATGGCTGCAAAGGAAAGGTGCAGCTGGTTGCAGTAAGGACCCGTCCATGCCACTCTCAGTGGTGCAGAGGTCTCAGCGAGGAGCAGCAGGCAGCAGCAGCAGGCAGCAGCATTTCCCCTCGGCTGCCGCCGGGAAGTTGCCACCTCCCGTGCCGGCCGCATCCTGCGCTGATTGCAAAGGGCCGTTCCCCGTCCAGCCTTTCCCACAACCGCACCCTGCTCCACATAAAGCCATTCACAAACCACAAAGCCTAAGCCTGCTTCTTGGTGGAGAGAGAGAACATCGTCAGCTTTCAATTATCGGGAGGCACTCGGCCACCGCGGGCAGGAGGCACAAGGAGCCCAGTGCCGGCTACCACCAATGCCAGCCTCACAAAAAGCCCTTTCAGCTCCTCTTTGCTGAAGCACGAAGTCTTAGGGGCTGAGGAGAGGACAAAAGTACAGGGTCTGGCACAAGGCAGGCAACAACCAGTGTGGGTAGCTGCAGCTGCCAAAATCCAGACCATCACCTAGGTCCTGGCGTGGGCACTGTGGGTCCCTTGGAACTAGGGCAAAAGGGTTGCCCTGCTGCCCAGTGTTATCTGGCTGGGCTCTTACCTGAGCAGGGCACTGCTTGTCCTGTTGGCAGGGATGTGCCCAGGCCAGTACACCAGTGCTGGCACACGGTGCCCTCCTTCCCAGGTTGTTTGCTTTGCAGAGCTCCCACCTGCAAGAGAAAAGGGCAACACTCAGCATCCCACAGCCCAGGAGATGGCATTGATGGGAAAAGCTCTTGACCTGGAGTTATCCTGGGAAAGGAGCGACTCAGAGACCACCATGGGAGTAAATGACCCCAAAGGAGGATGACTGCACTGGAAAGGGAGCTGGGTCAGGGGATGGAGAAGAGTTACAGGACTTTTTAAAATAGAGTAAGGGAGAAGGAAGGTGCCTCAGCATGGCACCACTTTGTGTTTCTCCTCTGCCCCAGCAGGTGATGAGAAGCCAACTACCAGAGCTGCCACATTTCCACCCACTTCTGATTTGGGGTGAGAACATGGAGCTGGTGGGTAATGTAAAAACTTATTGCAGTGGCTGTGAATGGTGCCATGCAGGTGGGCTGCTGCCCTCTGCATGGAAAAGCACCACCAGCCCCTT
>VWZE01014640.1:35289-54435 GCA_013396675.1 Eubucco bourcierii | reverse complement strand
CCCCACCAGCCTGTTGGCAACCTGCTTTATTAACCATCCCATCCTGCTGAGAACCCTCCTGGCAGCTAATTAACCTGGTTAGTTGTTTCTCTGCCAGCACCCAAAACGTCCCTGCTCTGCCCTTGGCTTTGAGATGCCTGGCATGAGGAAGCTGGCAGATCTGTTCCTCCACCTGGGACGCTGAGCACTGAAACTGGGGTGCTGAGCACCAAAATGGGGATGCTGAGCAATGAAATGAGGGTGACGAGTACAGAAATGGGGATGCCGAGGATCAAAATGGGTAGAAGGGTGTTAGAGAGCCTCTGCGTTGGCCACAGCCCAGAGGACCCCCCAGGCAGCTGGCAGGGGAAGGGGCTGGGAATGGGGCAAACAGAAAATCCCAACCCGATTCATGGAGCAAACTTCCCAGGCGCAGCCTTTGTCCGCTGCCTTTCAGCGTGCGCATGGCAACGGCGCTCACCCAAAGCCATTTCCTCCGGGCACAGCCAAGAGCAAGGCGAGGTCCCCACCGTGGCACAGCCACCTCAAGCTCCTCTGTGTCCCTGCGGCAGTCCCCACCCCAGGCAGGCCTCTCTGGGAGTCACCTCCCGGCGCTACAGGCATCTGGGCTGATCCTGTGCTCCTGAGAGATGCTGTCAGAGCGGAGCACACGTATGGCACGTACGGGTGGCATGAGCAAGATGGAAAAAGTTGCTGATTCTGCTGCCCATCCTGCTGGCACGGGCCAGGCACATCCTCAGTCTCTGCCACTTTCCACACAAACTTCTGCCGTTTCCCTCTCTGGGGCCTGAAGTGGTGGGACAAGCTCTGAGGTGTCTTGTGGCAGTTGGAAGCCTAACAGCACTTCCAACACATAGCCCAGGCAGCTTAGGCAAGGTGCCAATCTGCCTTCAGACAGCAATGAGAGCAATTAATGGCAATTAACACCAGTTAACAGCATTGCCCCTCTCTGCACACATTAAATACCTCATCCTCCCAGAAAGGAAACTGCATTTTAAGGGGTTTCTGTGTGAGGTCAGGAGGTCTCTGGCAGGACAAGGGGTGGGTATTTCCCTCCAGCCACCCTACTCCCTCCAGCTGGGCAGGACACTGGAGCTGCCCATGAATGAGCTCACATTGACACTCTGGGCAGTAAATGGGGCTGAGACATCCCAAAGCCAAGCAGGGACTTTTCTCCAAAGCCCTGCTGCTGTGGGGACTGTGGAGGTTGTGGTTTTCCAGGAAAGCTGAACTGAGCGTTCCCATGCCGGGATGAAACCGCTGGTCCCCCTCCCACCACACACAGCAGCAGGAACCTTGGATTGGAGCCTCCCAAACCTGCCTCAGGACACAGCCAGCATCACATCCCTAAAAAGCACATCTCCATCCCAGCACCTCTTTCTGGGCTTTTGGCCCCAGGGTGGGAGATGGGATTTTGGGGGCTGTGGGAAGCTCCCCAAGAGGAGCAGGGATGTGGCACACAGGGATGTGCTGCTCTCTCCAAGGGAGGACTGACTCTAGTGACCACTTGAACTCGATGGAAAACATCCAGGAATTTGAGTGGGACCTTGGGGGGAAACTCCAAGATAAGTGAGCACCCCATCCTCCTCCTGCTCTCCTGCTCCTCAAAGGGCTCTTTTTCCCTGTTGAGAAGGATATCCCTGGAATAGGATGGGGAAGCCTTCCCACCCACCCAGCACCCACACCAGCCGGTGTTTGCAGTGTTGGAGCAGCTGGCAGCAGACACTAACACCCAGCTGGCATTTGAAACATCCCTGCAGTAACCAGCTGAAGAATTTCAGGAGCCATCCTGCCCAGTCACATCGAAAAGACCTCTGAGATGATCCAGTCCAACCACCACGGTCATTAAAGCCCATCCTGAAGTGCCATGCCCAGTCATCCCACTGCCCTGCCAGCCTGATGTCTTCCCCAGCTTCCCACCACTGCCAGGGCTCGGGGTGCATTCCCAGGACAGCAAGAAGCTGGAAAGGGTCCGTGTTTTCCCAGCTTTGTTCCTGAACACAGGACTGCCTGTCCCATCTGCTCCGGCTTGTGACTGCCAGTTGCTCAAGTGCTGCCCAGGTCGGCAGCAGAGTTTGCTTACTAACAAAGGAAAAAAAAATAGAAATAAATAAGGTTACAATTTCATCCCGAGGCCAGCCCGAAGAAGGGCTTTGGGAATGGGAAAGCTGGGTGTCAGGAAGCGGAGGAGGAAAAGAGGGAATGAGGAGTTGAGCCGTGGCCGCTCCGCCACCACCGCTCCCTCCCCGCTGACCCTGAGCGGAGAGGGGGAGCCAGCCCGGGGCGCCTTTGCTCTGCGGAACGGGAGTGGGAAGCGCCTGACTCATGCATGCCTCTGGCTGCTGGGGCTGAAAGAAACCCACCGAGCAGATGGCTTGGCCGGAAAGGGAGAAAAGGCAGCAAAAAAAAAAAAAAAAAAAAAAAAAAAACCAAAACCAAAAAAAAACCACCACCACCCAGCAAACGGTGGAAAGAAAAAAAGCAAAGTCCGGAGCTGCTGGGAGAGCTGGGATAAAGCTGGGGGCTGTGAGACCCACCCAGAGCCGATGGTGCTTGGGTGGTGAGAGCAGCCTACCTCCAAACCCAGCAGCTACTCACTTTGAGCTCTGGGGTGACAGGGATTGGGGCCCCCCAGCAGTATCCCATCTCCAAACCCAGCAGCTACTCACTTTGAGCTCTGGGGTGACAGGGATTGGGCCCCCCCCAGCACCACCCCCAGCAGCAGTTTGAGTGGAAAATTTGACTTCTCAAAACCACAAAATCACCCTGGGGTGTTTTCAGGACCTCACAGCCCAGGGCAGCAGCCAGTGGAAAGGCTGGAAGCTGAAACGTTGCCCCTGTTCCCCTCAGTGGGGTTTGTGAAGCAGCCCCCTGCGCTCCAGGGAACACAGAGGCCTCCCCCCACCCAGCACAGCCAGGTTACCTCGCTGCCTCTGCCAGGCCCCCACAAATGGCCCCAGGCGTCCAGCCAGCTCACACTTCTGTGCCCAGGGGCCATTGTCACCTGCAAGAGAAAGAAATGCCCCCATGAGTGACACCAGGAGACACCCCCCACAATGAGGCAGGGAGCAAGGACAAGTGACTCCTCCACACCTCTTTCCCAGCCCCATACTGCATTCCCACATCAGCAAGAGCCTTTTATTTCTTAGCCTGGCCAGGGCTGCCCAGGTGCTGGGTGAGAGGCTGCAGCAGAGCTGGGGTGTGGGGGGGACACAGCTGCCACCAGCTTTGGGTGTTAATGAGCGGTTCCTGTCCTCAGGAGCAAGACAACCTCATTAGGCAGCAGCTGAGAGAGAGCGGATTTGGGCCTCTTAATGAGTGAGGATTTGTGTTCTAATTAGGCACGGCCCTGCCGGTTCAGCCAAAGGTGGGTGACAGGGACCCAGCCGAGCAGCCACAGCAGCCCAGGACCCCTGTCTCCAGCATGGGGTAGCTCGGCCGTGGCTGCTGATCGCTCCTCACCCACAGAACAGCCAAGAGCACGGAGGGAAGGGGACAGAGGTCCTGGCCCCCACCCCCCACCCCTGCCCGTCCCCAGGGCTGGTGCCAGTGCAGCCACCAGCGTCACCTCCAGCCAGCATGGCTGCCTGTTCCTGCCGTACCTGTGAACCACAGCAGAGTGCTGCCCTTGCCCTGGCTGTCGGCCACCTGCTTTATCCACCCCACCAAGGCGTCCATCTCGCTCAGGGCAGCTCCGTAGATGCCCGAGGCAGATGGTGGCAGCGAGGGCACCTCCAGTGGGACGTGCATATGGGCCAGTGCCAGGTAGAGGAAGAAGGGGCGGCCACTGTCACTGTGCAGGGAAGACAGGGAGGGCATTCAGCTGGGTCAGGGGAGGGGAAGAGCAGCAGGAGGTCACTGGGGTGGTGGCACTGCTGAGGCTGTGGTCCTTCCCAGGAGCTCTGCAGCCACCTCAGCCTCTGGCGCAGCTCCTGGGAGAAGAACCACCCTCAGCCAGTTGCCAACTCTGCAGGCACCCCCTCTCCTTGCAGGGGGGCTGCTTGGTTCAGTGTAGGCCACTTCTCCTGCTAAACCTCCCCTCATTGTCCATAGTCCTCGCATTTGGGACAAGCCTGTCCCTTTATCTCCAGCGGCATGCCAACCACCAACCAAACACCCTGCATCAGCACACCCCTGGCACCCACCTGCCTCCCTCCTCTCTCTCTCTGGGTCCAATTTCATAGAATGGTTTGGGATTGGAAGGGATCTTAAAGATCATCCAATTTCAACCTTCCTGCCATGAGCAGGGACACCTCCCACTAGCCCAGGCTGCTCAAGGCTCCGTCCCACCTGGCCTTAAGTGCCTCCAGGGAGAGGCCATCCACCACCTCTCTGGGCAACCCACTGCAGTGTCTCACCACCCTGAGAGTAAAGAGCATCTTCCTAATGTCTACATCCACTCTTCTCTCCCTCTCCAGCAAGCTCTTGACCCCAGCAGTGGTTTCAGCAGTGGGTGAGGAGCAGCAGCAGGAGGAGGCAGCCCCCGACCCCGAGCAGTCCTGGACAGGGACCGCGGCACGTTCGCCCGCCCGCGCTGCCCGCTGCCTGTTTGCCTTCAACCCACCAGAGGACACATCCTGTTTTCTTGTTTACAGCTATATTTATCTCCTCCAACCAGGCCTGCTCTTCCTCAGGGACCTCTGAGGGGAAGGGTGGGCTGGGGAGCAGCCAGGAGAGGCCGGATCCCAGGGACGTGCCCCATGTGGCGCAGGCGCCCGGGCCTGGCCACCCCATCTCTGCCTCCAGGAGCTTTCGGGGCCCCTCTGACGTGCATTTTGGCACTTCCTTCCTTTACCCAGCACCCACCTGGAGATGGAAAATGAGTAAATCCCATCCTGTCTGGACCTGCCACATCCTTCCCCAGCAGTGCTGGAGCTCAGCAAAGGGCTGCATGTCTCCAGCACCCTGCCCAGCCCCTGCAAAACACTGTGGGCTGGGGGAGGTGCTGAGGCTTCCATTGCAAATTGTTGCTGCAAAAGGCTATGTGGCACCTTTCCTCTTGGCATGCCAAAGACCCTGGTGTGGGGAAAGCTGCTTCTCTCAGCTCACATCCCACCCAGGGCTCCAGCATCCAGATGGGCTCATGACCACAGCACTCAGAGCATGTGAAAAGGCCACAAAGAGGCCAGAGAGGCTCATAGGAGGGTCATAGGAGAGGTCTGGAGAGCCTCTCCTACAAGGACAGGGCTGAGAGAGTTCAGCCTGGAGAGGAGAAAGCTCTGAGGAACTTCGGTACCTGAAGGGACTACAAGAAAGCTGGAGAGGGACTACCTGTAAGGGGCCGTGGCAAGAGGGCAAGGGACAATGGTTTGAAACTAGAGCAGGAGAGATTTTTTAGGAGGAAGTTCTTTACTCTGAGGGTGGTGACACTGGAACAGGTTGCCCAGAGAAGCTGTAGATGTTCCCTCTCTGGAAGTTTAAGACCAGGACGGCTGAAGCCTTGAGCAACCTGGGCTAGTGGGAGGTGTCCCTGCCCAGGCTGGGGTTTGGAACTGGATGATCTTTAAGGTCCCTTCCAAACCGAAGCCATTCCATGATTCCATGAGTCTAATTGAGCTGAGAATCGATCAAACTTTTAATCAATAACTTAAGACAAAAGCCCCTGACTTTTGCTCCCATATCTGCTGTGCACTAAGCATCCCAGGGCAGAGCCAAGTCTCACCACCACGAATTGCTCAAGCTTGACACAACTGGTTATCAAAACACTGAGATGACAAATCCAGTGTTCTTTTGTTGCCCTGTAATGAATGAGTCAGGCAGAGGAAAACTGGAATAAGCCATCAAAGAGAAGGAGAGAAAAGGCAGGCACCTGCTTAATCCTGTTCTCTGTGAACGCAGATAACCCCAAAGCACTACTGGGAGTTTAAAGGCTTTTCCTATTAACCCAGAGCTTACACACTTGGGTTCACAGCCTCACAGCTGCCTCACAGACTAGAGGGCTGGGGGTTTGCACAGCAGGAGGGACCACTCACTGCTCGGGTACCCTCCCACCCTGTGACAAGCTGGGACACCCTGACTGTGCCATGCTGCAATCAATCCTTGGCACTCAAAGGGGATAAACAACAGGTACTGCGTGTACGAAGCAGTACCCAGGCTTATAAGGAGACATTTCCCCACCGTGCCTCATTTCCCAAACTTTTCCCCAAGCACACCCTTTCCTGGCTCAGTGTTGTGCCAGGATGTGGGCACAGGACAGAGCTGCCTGGCAGCGCTTCCGTCCCAGCTGCTGGGAGCGTTCTGCAGAGTCACAGCTCAGGATCCACCTGCGATGGGGATTAACATCACACAACCCAGCAGCAGGGCTCTGGGGGCAGCATCTCAGGGAGACACTTTGCTCCTTGGGGAAGGACATTCCCTGGCTCCTCACCTTCCCATGCAGGTGGGGAAGGCAGACCCTGAACCGAGGGATCCTGAAGCATTTTGTCCCCACTACGGATCAAACTCCACATACAGGACAGGTTTAAATGCCTCTGGGTGATGCTCTGGTACCACTACCAGAGCTGCTGTGGGCACTCATTCAGCACCCACAAACCCACCAGCACCTCCTGCCTACGAAGGCAACTCCAGCAGCCTGCTGCCACCTCATCCTGTGCCTCCGTGTCTTTGTGATGGAGGGATGGAGGAGAGAAGGTTGGCAGCATGTCCTTCATTCCTCCTGGCATCTCATTGCATATTATCCCCAGGAAAGAGGCTCAGCCCAGCTCAAAGGCTTTGACCTGCCTTGTGGTGGTGGTTTCAAACACACACAATTCCTTAAGAGCAGATGCACCCAAAGGCTTCCACACTGGTGACAGCCTTGGTGGCTTCTCCCTTCTGCAGTGGTCTGGGAAGCCAAGCCACAGGGACCCCAGATCTGCTTCCTAAGACAGCACCCATCCCCCATGGCACTGCACCAACAGGATCCACAAGGCTTGCAGTGACTCAGGAGCTCTCCCAGAGAAGAGGATGGGGGAGCAGTGACCCAAGAACTCTGGTGAAGGGGACAGGGGACAGTGGGTGGCATCTCACCTCGCCCGCTGGATGAAGCGTGCTGCCTCCTGGGCGTAGCGCGCTGCCAGGCTGCTGAGGTTGGCAGGCTGCTGGACGATGGTGACGTTCTCAAAGAGAGGAAGGGCCACCTCTGTGTAACAGTCCCTTCTTGCCACCCTGCTGGGAAGAAGCCACCTCACACTCATCACCTGGTGTGGCAGCAGAGCCAGAGCCTGGCTGTTCTGGCTTCACAGAAAGCCAAGGAGGGCAGAAGAGAAGGGATGATGCCAACGTCCCGATGGCACAAGGCACTCCAGGGACTGACTCACCTCCCTGCCCTCATCCTGCTGCAGGGTGCACAGAGGGAAAAACAGGAGCATGGAGCATAAGGAGAGGGGACAGCAAAGGGCAGGGGACACCAGTGCAATACCCACCTCCCAGTGCCACCACTCAACTCCCCCCCAGATCTCTGTACCTGGCAGCTGTGCCATGCTGTGGGCAGGGTGGGCAGGGTGGCAGGTTGTAACCAGGGGTGTCCGTGCAGCCCATGTCGTGGCTGTAGGGGATCCCAAAGAAGTAATCAAAGCCTGAGGGGCAAGTGAGGGTGTCAGCAGGGACAAGGTGACCAGGAGATGCCCAGCTTGTCCCCACCAGCACAGCCCTTACCACGGAAGCTGGGGTGATGGCGGCCATGGTGCCCCAGGTGCCACTTGCCTGCGGGGAAGCCACAGAACATCATTTCAGAGGATAACTCAGCTACAGCCACCACCAGCCAGCACCCACGAGGCTCCTGCACTGCTGAGGGCTTTAATCTAGCAAGAAAAGCTACTTGTTGGTGTTGGCCATGTCTCCAGAAGGCCTTCTGCTTTTGCAGAAGCTCAGAAGAGATGCAGAAGGTGTCTCCTGCCTGTGCAGAGCCACTGCTCCCAGCCTGAAAAGGCTCTTCCATGCATCTGTGTTCAGAGGAGCTTTCCAACCCCTCCCAACTGACCAGCCTCATCCTCTGACCTCCAGCACATGCTTGCTCCCACTGGAAGTACTGATCCAAGAGGGAGAACTGCAAAAGCTATGGGGGAAAGGAGAAACTGGGAGATTTTCTGCAGACACAGAGGACTGGCTGCCAGCTAGGGCTCGGGCAAGATGAAGTGATCCATGGTGACAGGAAGGTACCCAAAGCCACGGGGCCAGTGGCACTCACAATCCCAAGGGGTGGGATGCAGGAGGATAGAGCTGCTGTGCAATGTCAGGTTTACTAAGGCAAGCCCAGCACGTTCCTTGTGAGGTGAAGCAAGTAGAGCTTGAGTGGGGAACTGGGGTGGGTCTGCATTACAAGCCTCATGTTTGAAAGCAAAGATTTTTAAACTTGGGATTGCAAAATCCAAGGGGAAGCGCAAAATCTGCCCCATGTGATCACAGGGTCATAGAATCACAGAATGTCACATTGGAAGGGATCCTAAAGAGCATCTGGTCCAACCTTTCTGGGTGATAGTGGAGCTGAAATGAGCTGGCCCTGCACCCTGACAAGCTGAGCCTTCAAACTGTCCAATGTAGGGGAATCCATCACTTGGAGTGCTGTGTCTAGTTCTGGGCCCCTCAAGAGAGATGTTGAGATACTGGAATGTGCCCAGAGAAGGGCAGCAAGGCTGGTGAGGGGCCTGGAGCACAGCCCTGTGAGGAGAGGCTGAGGGAGCTGGGGGTGTGCAGCCTGCAGAAGAGGAGGCTCAGGGCAGACCTCATTGCTCTCTGCAGCTACCTGCAGGGATGTTGTAGCCAGGTGGGGTTGGGCTCTTCTCCCAGGCACCCAGGGACAGAATGAGGGGACACAGCCTCAAGCTGTGCCAGGGGAGGTCTAGGCTGGATGTCAGGAGGAAGTTGTTGCCAGAAAGAGTGATTGGCATTGAAATGGGCTGCCCAGGGAGGTGGTGGAGTCACTGTCCCTGGAGGTGTTGAAGCAAAGCCTGGCTGGGGCACTTAGTGCCATGGTCTGGTTGCTTGGCTAGGGCTGGGTGCTAGGTTGGACTGGGTGAGCTTGGAGGTCTCTTCCAACCTGCTTGAATTTGTGCTTCTATGCTTCTATGATTCCAATCTCTCACTGTTCTCATGGGGAAAATTTTCTTCTGGAGCCCAATGGGAATCTCCCTCAGCATTGTTCCCATCATCTCTTGTCTTTGTCATGGGACTGTTGTAAAAAGGGAATCTCCATCCTCCTGGTAGCCACCAAAGGGTGGATAGAGTACCGCATGTACTGGTCCATGGTGATAAGTTCTCCCCTAAGCCTTCTCAAGGCTGGACCAATTGAGCCCTCACAGCCTTTCTAGACCCTCCAGGCTTCCCTTAAGTGCCAGCGCTTCACCTAACTCCCTGTGGTGCCTCCTCAGCAGGGGATGGAGATGGGCATCTTTGCCCCCAACCCCACTACCTCCCCAGCCTTGGCAAGGCAGTTGTTACCTATAGCCCCCGTGCTGTAGCCAGCCTCCCGCAGGACCTCAGCCAGGGTGGTCTCATTCAGGGGCAGGCCACCAACCGAGGTGACAGCAAAGTTGTGGGTGACTCCGGTGCGTGCCCCAAGACGTCCTGTCAGCAGAGATGCACGGGATGGGGAGCAAGTGGATGCAGCTGAGTGGAAGTCCACAAACCTGGAAAACAAAAAGAGCCTTCACCAGCAAGCCCCTGCGTGATCCAGAGCTGCCTTGTCCCTTCCTGCTGCCCTGCACTTATCCCCTCCCACCCCAGGGAGGAGGGTCTGGAGCGGGGGATGTAGCCTGCAGGTCTCGGTGGGGACAGACAGACCTGAACCATGAGGTGCCAGGCTCTGGCCACCCTCCCAGTGCAGCCAGTATGACATCAGTGATACCCCTCTGCCTGCCAGTCCCTGGGGAGTGGACTGCCCTTTGCTGTGGGACAGAGTAACTGGGGATGCTTGAAGAGGGTCAGGGAAGGGGAGCAGACATTACCTCGTCCCTTCAGCAGCCAGCTCGTCCAAATGTGGGGTCTCCTTCGTCTCTGCCCAGTTGGCCCCCAGATCTCCCCAGCCCACATCATCTGCCAGGATGACAATGAAGTTGGGCTGCCTGTGTGCCTCACATGTTGCTAAGAAACCCACCAGCACCACAGAGAGCACCAGCACTGCCCACGGCCAGGGGTTCCTCATGTTGCCACACGTCCCTTCCCCGCCACGCTGGGGCATTGGTGGCTTTGCCTTCCCCAAACTGCCTCTGTGGTGTCCCTGTGGGTGCAGCTGAGCTCTCCACAGCAATGCAGATGTCCCCTCCTTCGCTGCTCCCTCCAGGCCAGGTCAGGGAGCAGGAGGTTCAGGTTTGCTCTCTTGGCTACTGGTGGAGCTGCAACACCTCCTGCATCCTTCACGCTCAGGCACAGCTGATATTCCTGAAATCAGCAGCAGCAAAGGTGTTATTCTTGGAAGTCAAAAACACCCTTTGAAGTCACTGTCACTCTATTTTTAACTCTCCTTCCTTCCTGCTAAAAATCTAATTAGACACCAGACCAAAGTGGTATTTTTCCCTCCAGAAGTGTGTTCGTTCGATCTGCAGCGGCAGCTCCTCTCCCCTCGCCACAGCCTGGGGGATGTTCACACACAACAAACAGCTCTTGCCCTGCAGATCACACTCCTCAGCTGGCTAAGGCCCAGGCCTCCTTCTTTCAGGTGGATCAAGAGCTGCTGTGGCTCTGCTGGCAGCTGCTGGTCCGTCCTTCACCTTGCACGGCTACAGCATCCCCTGTGCAAGAGAAACAAGACACAATCAGGACCTGCCAGAGCTCTCCTGCACCCCAGCCTGGGGCAGAATGGCTCGTCCGGGCACCAAGCCTTTGCCTTTCAAGTTGTACTATTTGCTGCCTGGTTCATGATGGCTCAGCTGGAAGACCTGGAAACAAGGAGCATCCCTTTCCTGCATTCCCAGTTTATGCTGGCATGGTTCCTGCAGTGCTGACATCCCTGGGGAACAGGACTGCTCCCTCCTGCCTGGTGCACAGCCCTTGGAGAGGTGGAGCGTGCAGTGTCTTGCCTTCACCTGTACAAACCGAGAAATTTCTAGAGCTCATCTTTAAAATCAGTTCTGCTCACCTTGCCCCACTGCTGCCCGTGGGTCAGAGCAGGCAGCAGCCCAGCTGCCAACCACTGGGGGGTTGCCCCAGAGGCAAGAATGCAGGAATTCAGGTGAAGCCAGAAAGGAGTAAGCCCCACCTGGCCTTACAGGACAAGAACATACAGTCCCTTAGGGCAGGATTTGGCCTCCAGCGATGGAAAGGTTCAAGGCCAAGCACTCCAAAGATCAGTGGTGGAGATGGGGTTGTGAAATACAACATCTTGAGCACACTCATGGCCAAAGGGAGATGAAGCTGCAGAGATCTGCCAAAACCACGCTGAGCCCTGCATGAGGAGCTCTGCACTGGCTGTGTAGATGGCACAGGACCTGCTCCTAGATGGGGATGGCCTGGGGCCAGCGGGACCCAGCTGGGACCAGTACTGTGGCAAATTTCTGCAGTTGGTACCAGCAACCTTGGGGGAGGAATGTGGCATGGAGAACACAGCTCCCGTGGGATGGTGAGCACGGCTCAGCAGGACAGCATCCACAAAGACAAAATGAGAGGGTGAGGAGAGAGAGGGATACTGGAGAATAAAAAAGGAGATGACAGGGGGAGGCAGGAGAGGGAACAGGACAAGCCCCGTCTGTAGGCCAAGAGGTTTGCAGCTGGCACAGCAAATTATTCCCAGGTTTTGCTGTTCACATCTTTAAAAGCTTTGGGCTGTCGCTCGGAGCAGCAGCTTCAGAACTGTTGGCGCAGCACTGCGGGGATGTGACTTCTTCATAATTCATAGCCCAGAGCAGCCACTTACAAACGGCCATCTCGGGGCCTGGAAGCTCTTGGTACATTAATTAACGGGGTGGGATGTGGTGGGCTGAGCTGGTAGGAGGGGGCTGAGCCATGACAGAGGCTGCCCAGCCCTGCCCAATCCAAGCACATGAGCCCAGCTCCTGTTTCTGCACCGTAACTGCAAACTCACAACTCACTCCTCGTGCCCTGAACTGGCACACAGCAACAACAATTGAGACTGCATACCTGGGCATGTAGTTGGATGGTGGCTGAGCCACTTTCATTTTCCCAGAAAAGATGCCCTTTGCAGTTTGTTTGGAAAGCCCTTGGGTTTGTCTTTTTAATGGGAGAGGTTTGAACGAGCAGCTCTGCTTCAGTCCGACACCTTCACGCAGGAGCTGGGCACAGCTGGACCAAGGAAGGCATGGACATGAGATACCATCTTCATAGGGACAGCCTGGATTAACCTGGGCATGGCTAAGTGTGGCCTCAGCCCTACATCAGCCCTCTGCAGAGGAGTGGAGCAGGAGACCACTCTGCACTGGAATCGGTTTGGCAACAAAAAAAAGAAGGGACAAAGCCCAGCTGAGCCCCATGTAACCATCCCAGCTGAGCTGTGCCTAGGGTGGCTGGTGCTCACCCTTTGCAGGATGCAATCCTACCCCTCTGGTACCTTCATCAACATCCAGCTGCTCCCACCAGCAGATCCTGGGCCACTTTCCCAGGCTGAATGAAGTCCCTGCACCAACTCCCAGCCTCCTGGAGCACCCTCCACGCAGCATCCTGTCCCCAGGGGGTGGCCCTGCACCATGCGACTTGCACTGGGGATCCTCATCAGCACCTGCAGCCGCCCAGAACTGAGCAACACCCAAGGCAGCTGGACCCACAAAGCTCTGTCACTTGGGGCAGGGACACCAGGATGACACAGTTAAGAACAACAATCAAAAGTGTTTTCAAAGGACACTTTCTTCTCTCTAAATTACAGGGGAGTGTCATCCAGGGCTGAAATTTATGCATTAGAGTCAGAGAAAACTTCCTGATCTCTGATGCTCAGAGGCCACTTGAAGGAGAGTCCATGGAAGATGGGACAGGCCAGGGCGGCTCTTGCCAAGCTCCTGCAGAACCATCCTCATCATCCACAGCAGGTCCAAACCCCAGTGGAGCATGAGGCTGTCCTTTGGCACCAACCCCAGTGCTCTCCTCCAAGATCCTTGGCAGAGGCGCCTCTCTGACCCTTTGATCTTGAATTCCTGGGCGAGTTCGGGCTGTGCCGGCTCTGTCCCTGCCACACGCTGTGAGTGTCCTCCAGCAGTGCCAAGGTGCCCACAGGGAGCCTGCCTGGCATGAGCCCTGGGTCCTGCTCACCCGGCTCAGCAGCACCTCTGCTCCCTCATCACACTGCTGAAGGACTATCTTTTAGCTGTTTTCCCAAAAGATAAGGGACTCAGAAGAGCTTCCCCCAGGCTGACTGTGGTGGGAACATGGCTGTTCACAGGGTGTCAGGGCTTGGAGGGGACCCAAAGAGATCATCCAGTCCAACCCCCTGCCAGAGCAGGACCAGACAACCTAGCTCAGGGCACACAGAACACATCCAGACAGGACTGGAAAGGCTCCAGAGAAGGAGACTCCACAACCTCTCTGGGCAGCCTGTGCCAGTGCCCTGGGACCCTCACAGCAAAGAAGTTGCCCCTGGTGTTGAGCTGGAACCTCCTGTGCTGCAGCTTCCATCCATTGCTCCTTGTCCTATCCCAGGGAGCAAGTAAGCAGACCCTGTCCCCCCCCATCCTGATCTCCAGCTCTCAGATATTTATAAACATTTATTGGATCCCCTCTCAGTCTTCTCCAGACTAAGCAGCCTCAGGTCCCTCAGCCTCTCCTCACCAGGCAGTGCTCCAGTCCCCTCATCATCCTCATAGCCCTCTGCTAGACCTTCTCCAGCAGATCTCTGTCCCTCTTAAACTGGGGACCCTAAACTGAAGGCAGTACTCAAGATGAGGTCTTCACCAGGGCAGAGCAGAGGGGAAGGAGAACCTCCCTTGATCTGCTGGACACTCCTCTTAATACACCCCAAGATCCCACTGGCCAACAGGGCACATTGCTGTCCCACTTGCTAGCCACCAGCACTCCCAGGTCCCTCTCCACAGGGCTGTTGCTATTGCAGCAGCTTGCTTCATGCCAAGCAGGAAATGCTGCACTGGTGGTTAAAGCTTGATGAGCTGCCTGCCTGGGCAGAATCAAGGAACCAGTGCCTCCAAGCCAACCACTACCATGCTTCTTGCCACAGTGGTGCTGGGCATCGCTCAGACCTGGCCTTTACAGCACACACCTTGTACCAGGCAAGACTCAGACAAACAAAGTGCATTGCTGCCAGCCAGACAAGGCGTTTCCACAGAACCAGGAGGGAGAAGTCAAAACCAGATAAACCAGTTCAGAATAGCCCCAAAGCCTCTCCAACCAGCACTGTTCAGTGCTGGCCCCAGGGCAGGGGAGATACCACCTGGATTTGGGGATGCCACCCCTAGGCTGTACCAGCAGCAAGCAACCATGGTTGCCCACCCAGAGCTGGAAGTATCTGCCCTGTATTTATTACACATTAACCAGAAGTTTACAAATCCTGGGGCCAGCATGATCATTTTCACATTTTTCACATTCTTTCACATTTTCACGCCTGCCTGGAGAGCAGAGCAGCAGCCAGAGCCCAGAAAAACCTGCTGCCCTTTGAAGCACACCCAGCTGTGCTGAGCTGTCCCCTGCTGCCAACGCCCAGAGTGCCACAGCTCTGATCTCCTGCCCCAACCCCCGGCGGCGACTCTGCTCTCCTGCTGGAAGTCCTGCAGGCATCCCCGTCCCGGCTGTGAGCGGCCAGGAGATAAGGAGATAGTAGGAATGAGAAATCCAAACTGGAATGGGTACCCAGTGCTACCCCAGGGCCACTCTGGAGGGTCCCAGCATCACCCCTCATGCCAGTCAGGGTCAGGGAAACTGAGGCAGGCAAACAGAGGTTGCTGCTGAAGCTGAGTGCTGAGTGTGTGACAACAGGATGGTCACGGAATCATAGGATCACTTCAGATCACTCACAGGATGCCAGGGGCTGGAAGGGACCCAAAGAGCTCATCCAGTCCAACCCCCTGCCAGAGCAGGACCAGACAATCCAGCTCAGGGCACACAGGAACACATCCAGACAGGACTGGAAAGGCTCCAGAGGAGACTCCACAACCTCTCTGGGCAGCCTGTGCCAGTGCCCTGGGACCCTCACAGCAAAGAAGTTGCCCCTGGTGTTGAGCTGGAACCTCCTGTGCTGCAGCTTCCATCCACTCCTCCTTGTCCTATCCCAGGGAGCAAGGGAGCAGAGCCTGTCCCCCCACTCCTGACCCCCAGCCCTCAGATAGTTATAAACATTTATTAAATGCCCTGTCAGATGGAGAAGCCCTTGAAGATCATCCAGCCTAACCACCCTCTAACTCTGCCCAGCCTGGTGCTAACCCACGTCCGTCAGCACCACATCTCTGCAGCTTTTAAACACCTCCACAAGCTGTGATTCAGCCACCTCCCTGGGGAGCCTGCTCCAGCGTCTGACAACTCTTGCAGCAGAGAACTTTCTTCTAACACCCAACCTCAACCTCCCTTGGTGCAACTCGAGGCCATTTCCTCTCATCCCCGCAGTGTGGCTCACGGTGTTGATCCCCAGCCCGTCCAAGGGGATGCCCAGCCACATCCTGGAGGGGAGGGATGGTGTCACATCCCAGCAGCAGTGAGTAAAAGCCCCGTGTTTTGTTTGCAGCCTAACCACACGCAGGCTTTATTTTCAACTCCAGCACCGCCGAGGGCAGCAGGTGCCTCGCCTGGGGTTTGCCCGGGGGCAGGGGCTGCAGGAGCTCTGTGCCTGCCCTGTAGGCCTCCTCCATCCCCAACATGTTTACCAGCCAAGCTGCATTCCCGCTACAACTGCGCTCACAATGCCCTGAACGCAGTCAAGACTTTATTCCAGGAAGAGGTTTTCTACTGGAATGGTTTATTCCAGTTCCCTTAGCAGAGTAAGCAGCACCGACAAAAAACATACTTCTGCAGATTGCCCAGGACCTCTGCCAGCTCCCGGGACAGGAGAATGTTTTTCACCCATCTAACTGCTGGGTCTTTCAGAGAAAACATTACACATGCCGAGCAGGGCTGGGTGAACCCCGGCAGAATAAATGAACTGGAAGTCCCTGACCCATCCGGCGGCAGCCGCAGCGAGCGGGGCCCCAGCTCCCTCTCTGCCTGCAGCCCGCCCTGTTTTTCCAGCTCCAGGCTGATTTATGCCCACAGATGGATGCTTGCTTTCCTTCCCGACGCTTTACAGAGTGCTCAGACACCAGCCACACACTTCCCCGCGAAGATGGAGAAGCAGGGCTCGGTGCGAGCCGCTGCCAGGCACCGGGCAGACCCAAAATGGATGTGCTGGGGCAAAGCGTCCTGGCACGACACAGCCAAGTTCTAGCCAAGGCTGGGCTGCAACAGGGGAAATCCCCTCGAAGTGGGCAAACAACGTGAAGGAAAAAAGGACCTTATGGTGGAGCTGGGAAGCCTTGGGCTCAGGAGGCTGCTCTGTCCCTCTGATGAGGCCCCTTCAGCTCCCATGGTTCCCCAAAGCCTTATTGCCCTCGGAAAGCCTGAAGGAAAGGAATGAGAAGGTGCAGCAGAGACAGATGCAAAGTACTGACAAGAAATACCAAGGAGTAAATCGCCTTTGTTTTTTTTTCATGCCAAAGATATTTGCATTCTTATTTCTCCCCTGAAGGCACAAACCTCTTTTGTTGTCCCACAACCACTTGCACTGTCGCTGCCAGGAAGAATTACAGCTCAGTAAGGGAGATCCATACCCAAGGAAGAGCTTGTGTAACGGGACATCAGCTCTCCCAGACCCAGACAAGGTGTTGGCCCAGGATCCCTGCCCCTTAGAGGCAGAACCCCTCGGAGGAAAGGGTTTCCTGCAGGACAGAGGGATGTGATGCTCCCCAAGGACATAACAGCACAGTCCTCATCACACCCCATGGCTCAGCACATAGAGCTGAGCTCGTTTAGGATGGGATTGTGAAGGGTGAAGCTGCTGCAACCTCCTTTCAAGAACCAGAGCCTCAGCGGCTTGCTGGAGGCAGTGGCTGTCGGACCAGCACTGCCACAAGAACTCAGCAGCAGCTTTCTCCAAATCACTGAGTGAAAGCAGTGGATAATCTGCCTCATTTCTCAGAAGATTCCAGAATTTTGCCCCGGCTACCTGGCATGGTCACCTCCCATTGTGACAAAAAAGCCAGAACACCAGGGAAGGGACTCCTGCCAAAGCAAACGCAGCAGCCCTTGAGCCCTTGCCGACAGGCGAGGCACCGAAGGAACATTTTAACCTAAGCAGTTTTTCCAGGGGCTAGGAACCAGAATGGTCAGGTCCCACTTAAACCCACCAGACTGTGCTGGACCAGCATGGGAGGGCAGGTGAGGAGGCAGAGTGGCTCATTGCCCCACTCTGAGCCCTCTGCAGGCAAAAGTTGCTTTGTTCAGGAGTCCTGAGGCGCAGTCTGAAGCTCCAAAACTTCTCCACCAGCATCTGTCTGTGCCCAGACAGCAGCAGGGGTGCCTGTGGCACAAGCAGCCACACAAATGCAGCACTGTCAGGTTTATCCTCTTTCTTTACTGATTTCAGGGAATTTTAGAGGAAAGCCTAAAGCAGACATTGCTTTAGTTCCATCCCCCTTGGGCAGGCACCGCTGGGGAGGACCCCTGCCCTGTGCTCCCCGTGGCAGATGTCTGACCCCTCGGCTCCCTCCCTCCTCCATCCATGCAGGTGGCAAGTCGTCCAGTTTCACTCACAAATTGCTGCTTTTGAAATGCCCAACACAAAGCAGATGGTTTTTCCCTAAATAAGCAACACTTGCCACGTGCAGTGCTGGAGCACGGTGGGGACCAGCACATGATGGCATCCTCAGAAACGGTGTGGGGGACTTCGGTGTGTGCTCAGCCCCATCCCAACTGCCCCAATGTGTGCTCAGCCCCATCCCAGTGTCTCCAATGTCTGCTCAGCCCCATCCCAGCTGCTGCAGTCCCAAATGGAATGCTGGCTGCCTACTCTGCTGCAAGCCTGAACCCAGCACTGCATCCTGCTGCTGCAGGAGCAGGAGGCAGGCAGGCAGGCAGGCAGATCCTGGCCTTGCCACCCAGAGTCTCAAGCATGTGGGTAGAGAGACCCTTCCCTCACATCCCAACCTGCATCAGCTCATCCCATTCTCATGAGGTGATTGAGGTCTTTCTGCAAACCCTTTGCACCAAAGGTGCACCAAGGAGGACAGAAATGATGCAAGGAGGTGAAAGTGATGAGAGGATCCCAAAATCGGGGGAGAGACCCCAAACCTGGAAGCATTTAAGACCAGGCTGGATAGAGCTTTGAGCAACCTGGTCTAGCGGGAGATGTCCTTGCCCATGGCTGGGGACTTGGAACTAGATGCTCCTTAAGGTCCTTTCCAACCCAAACCCCTCTTGTGAGTCTGTGAAACCCTCGAGGGGTGAGGCGGGGACACTCACCCCGCTCTTTGCACCGGTTGAGTTTCTGCTGCCGCTGCTCTGCCCGGCGACCCCCAGCCCACAGCGCCCTCCCCGCAGAGCTCGGGCTGGACCGAACCGGCGGGGACTTGCTCCTCCCGGCGATGCTCCAGCCCCGACCTCCCCCCCCCCCCGGCGGGGTTTCGGGCTCGGGGCGGGGGACGGGAGGGGGGCGTTAGTTTTAGGTCTGCGGTGGCGGGCGGGGGGGGGAAGTGTTAGCCCTGCCCGCTCCAGCAGGTGCCCGCCCGGGGCCGGGGGATGTTGGGAGGGGTACGGCGGTTCGAGAGAGGTTTGGTGTGGATTGCTGCGGGGGGGGAACCGGCAGCACCGCCCCTCCCCTCACACGCGGTGCCGGCGCCGGCGCTGGGGCGAGCCGGGCCCGGGCGCGCACATGGCGCTGCGGAGCCGCCGGCGGAGACCGGCTGCAGCCGGTATATAAAGGGCTGGGAGCGAGCGCAGAGCAGCCGCCGCCGCGGGCAGCGGGAGCAGCAGCGGCCGGGGGCCGGCGGGCAGCGGGGCCGCCTACCTCTCGCCGCCCCGGGTCGGTTGCCCACCCCGGTGGGTTTCCCGGCCCGGTTGCCCACCCGCTTTGCCCCGGCCATGGGCAGCCCTTAAGCCCCGCAGCCACCAGCACCCAGCGCCGCCCGGTGAGTGGGCTCCGGAGCGGGGACTCCGGGGGAGGGAAAGTGGGAGGCTTTGTTTCCTATTTATTATTTTGAATTATTTTCATGCTTTTTAATTTTTTTTTCCCTGCTGGTCCACCACCTTCCCTCT
>VWZE01014640.1:0-16978 GCA_013396675.1 Eubucco bourcierii | reverse complement strand
TTGAGCTTTTCATCACCCCAGACCCCCAGGGCCTGTTCCTCAGGGCTGCTCTCAGCCATTCCCCACCCAGCCTGGAGTTGTGCTTGGGATTGTGTCTGCCCAGAGCTTTATTCAATCTCTTTTGCAGAGACAATTTCAACCTCAGTGGTTGGCTTCAAGGACTAAGCCCCAACCTCCCAGCCTGACTTATCTGCTGGGTTTCTCCTTGGTTAAAAAAAAAAAAAAAAAAAAAAAAAAAAAAAAAACACCACCGAAAAAANGAAAAAAAAAAAAAAAAAAAAAAGCACCTTCAGCAAAGCAGAGGGGATCAAAGCTGGTCAGCTAACAGGGTGTAAAGTGATAACTGGACATAAGTTACATATTTATGTCACTGAATAAGGAACTAACTGCAGTTTGAGCTTGGAAAAGTAATTAAGAAGATGTACAGATGCACTCTGGTGGGTGCTGTTAATTCACACAGGTTAGAGAATTTAATTGCTTGCAGTGTGTCAGACCAGGAAGGGAGCACAAAAATTAATCCTGAAAATTGTGCCCAGTGGGAACTCTCCTCCTGATGTGGGGGTCTTGGTGTGAGGGAGACAATTTGGCAGCACACAAGAGGAAATGTCCTACCTGGGAGAGGGAAAGGAAAATGGAAACGCAACCAAATCCTGGTCACAGTCATTAAAAATGACATCCTGACAGAGGAAATTAAACCTCTGGCACAGAGCACCAATTACATCTGTGAGTCTGGGTGACAAAAGAAAACTAAAATCAGGCTATGTAAATAACCTGGATTAAAGCTCAGGCACCTGCTCTTGATCTCCATGCAAACCCTTAGAGGCAACCAGACTTCACAATAAGGGTGGTAAAATACTGGACCAGGACACCCCTAGAGGTGGTGGAGACTCCACCCCTGGGGGCATTCAAGGTCAGGTTGATGGGGTCCTGAGCAACCTCACCTAGCTGGAAAGGTCCCTGCTGCCTGCAGGGGGGTTGAACATAGAATCATGGAATCCCAGAATGGTTTAGGTCAGAAATGACCTCAAAGATCATCTAGAATCATAGAATCATAGAATCAAGCAGGTTGGAAGAGACCTCCAAGCTCACCCAGCCCAACCTAGCACCCAGCCCTAGCCAAGCAACCAGACCATGGCACTAAGTGCCCCAGCCAGGCTTGGCTTCAACACCTCCAGGGACAGTGACTCCACCACCTCCCTGGGCAGCCCATTCCAATGCCAATCACTCTCTCTGCCAACAACTTCCTCCTGACATCCAACCTAGACCTCCCCTGGCACAACTTGAGGCTGTGTCTCCTCATTCTGTCCCTGGTTGTCTGGCAGCAGAGCCCAACCCCACCTGACCAAAACCTCCTTTTAGGTAGCTGCAGACAGTTCCAACCCCCCCACCACAGGCAGCGACACCTCCCAGAAATTGACCTCCAAGGGTTCCTTCCTGCCCAGTGCATGCTGTGATTGACTGCTCTCCTTCCATCCCATGCCATGGGCACATCCTGGTGCCTGGGGATTTCGGGACGGCACAGGCTGTGTGCTCACAGCCTGCTGGTTCAGTGCAGCCCCTCCCACCCACAATCAGCCTTTTACTTCTGCGTGAGGCAGAGAATCAACGCAGAGAATCAACCAGCAGAAGCTGCCTGCAGCTGCGTGGGACACAGCACACCCCAGACCTGGGCTGGAAATGAAGTGTTGAAGAGTGCTGAAGACAAACATTCCTGGCCACACGTGGCATCGGCAGAGCCCAAATAGTGTAGGATCACATTAGCAACCAGTGTCAGCCAAGAGATGATACAAACATGAGCTTTTCAGTGAAGAATTTGTAGTGCACTGGTAGTTCCTTGTCAGACAGGCAGTTTTAAAATAGCCCATAGTAAGTGATGGAAAGTTAACTCTTGCAGTACAGGAGCCTCTCTGAATCCCCTCTGCTTTAGTCCTTGCAGCATACCCAGGCACTTCAACGGCCACTTGGGGCTCTCCTTGAATGCTTGCTGGGGTGTTGGGTTTTGTTTTTCTTTGGTGAACACCTTTGGCTTCCTGCCACTGTTTTGTTATCATCTTTGTGCACTTTGTGGTTTTCAAGATGTGACACATGAAATGAAAACAGAGGAAGAGAGCTGGAAGAGTTTCATTCTTAAAGCAAAACCATTCTCTGTCTCCACTGCGCTCTGCTTGTGCTTACAACTGCAGAATCATTAAGGCTGGAATAGACCTCTAAGGTCACCAAGTCCAGACATCAACTCAACACCAGCATGGCCACTAAACCATCTCCCAGACTGCCATGGGGGCATGTTTTTTAACACCTCCATGGATGGTGACTCCACCACCAACAGGCAAGAAGGGTTTCAACCACCAACTGGCGTGAGCAGCAACCTTTCTGCCTCTCTCCCCCAGCACCCTAACACCTGCTTCTGCTTAGCAAAACAAATAAGCAGTTACTAACCACAAGTGTAACTCTCTACCACTGACATTTCTTTGCATGTCTCAGACCACAGTTTCCTTTGGAAACCCTGAACTTATGTGCCCCTTCAGTTTTCATGTCTGTGAGACTGTAGAAACATGAGAAAAACAAGAAAACAGCCACAGACAGAAGCTACAGTATCTACAGCAACAGCTGAAACACAAACTAACGCAGGGGTTGTGAAATTCACCCTGCAAGGAAGTTAAAAAATGGGGCAGATGCACACCACTGATGTTGTAACCAAGCCTTGAGTGGGAAGTGCTGGTTCCCAGGCAAAGCTCACCAGGCAGGGGCCAGGTACCCGCTTGGAGGGCCCATCACAGGACAGGCACATCCAGCCAGGCATGAGCTTTCCAGGGAGAAGGGTGGCCAGAAATCTGCCCAGAGCATGCTGATGGTAACACTGCTCCTCAACACCCTTGCCTCCAGCAAGCCTCAGGAACAGATGATGCTACAGCTTAGAATCACAGAATTGAGCAGGTTGGAAGAGACCTCCAAGCTCACCCAGCCCAACCTAGCACCCAGCCCTAGCCAAGCAACCAGACCATGGCACTAAGTGCCCCAGCCAGGCTTCTCTTGAAGACCTCCAGGGACTCCAGGTGACTTCACCACCTCCCTGGGCAGCCCATCCCAATGCCAATCACTCTCTCTGGCAAAAACTTCCTCCTAACATCCAGCCTAGACCTCCCCTGGCACAGCTTGAGACTGTGTCTGCTCATTCTGTTGCTGGTTGCCTGGGAGAAGAGCCCAAACCCACCTGGCTACAACCTCCCTGCAGGTAGCTGTAGAGAGCAATGAGCTCTGCCCTGAGCCTCCTCTTCTGCAGGCTGCACACCCCCAGCTCCCTCAGCCTCTCCTCACAGGGCTGTGCTCCAGGCCCCTCCCCAGCCTTGCTGCCCTTCTCTGGGCACCTTCCAGCACCTCAACATCTCTCTTCAATTGAGGTGCCCAGAACTGGACACAGCACTCAAGCTGTGGCCTGAGCAGGGCAGAGCACAGGGGCAGAAGAACCTCCCTGCTCCTGCTGCCCACACTGCTCCTGATCCAGGCCAGGATGGCATTGGCTCTCCTGCCCACCTGGGCACACTGCTGCCTCATCTTCAGCTACTCTCTACCAGCACTCCCAAGTCCCTCTCTGCCTGGCTGCTCTCCAGCCACTCTGTCCCCAGCCTGGAGCACTGCTTGGGGTTGTTGTGGCCAAAGTGCAGATCCCTGCACTTAGCCTTGTTCAGTCTTATCCCATTGGCCTCTGCCCACCCATGCAGCCTGTCCAGGTCCCTCTGCAGAGCTCTCCTACCCTCCAGCAGATCCACACCTCCTCCTAACTTGGTGTCATCTGCAAACTTACTGATGCTGGACTCAATAAAGAGATTGAACAGGACCAGGTCCAGCACTGATCCCTGGGGGACACCACTGTTGACAGCTGCCAACTGGATGTGTCACCATTCACCACCACTCTCTGGGCCCAGCCCTCCAGCCAGTTCTTGACCCATATCAGAGTGAATCTGTCCAAGCCAGCTTGGCCAGGAGCTCATTGTGGCAGACAGTGTCAAAGGCTTTGCTGAAGTGCAGGTAGACTCCATCCACAGCCTTCCTCTCATTCACCAGGAGAGTAACCTGATCATGAAAGGAGATCAGGTTGGGCAGGCAGGACCTGCCCTTACCAAACCCATGCTGGCTGGGCCTGATCCCTTGGCCATCCTGGAGGTGTTGTGTGATGGCACTCAGGATGACCTGTTCCATAACCTTGCCTGGCACTGAGGTCAGGCTGACAGGTCTGGAATTTCCTGGTCCCTCCTTCTGGCCCTTCTTGTGGATGAAGATGTGCTACTAACATTTGTGAGCATTGGTTTCTGCACATCTGGGGGTGACCTTACTGGGATGCAGCTGGCTGGAGGTGGTGCCACATGTGCTGCAGGCCCAGGATTTTTCAGGTCTTCTGTGCCACCAGAACCGTCCATGCCAGGCAGCAAGGTGGCCAGTCCTTTAGAGAGGTGGGCAGCAGCAGGGCCCTGCAGTGGGTGCCAGCAGCACAGCTGAGAACGAAGAGGAGAGAAAAAGTTGGGTGCTGCCTGTGTGACTGCCCAGTCTGTGTGCTGCATTCTTCTGTAATGTTAGACCTGTGCCTCTGCAGCTTGTGCAAAGAAAATGGGCAGAGGGCCAGGAGACTGATTCCTGGGGCCCTGCAGCCATGGGCAGGGCTGGAGCCCACAACCATGTCCAGTTCCATAAGTCAGGGGACGACAAAAGGTCGTGTTAGGAGAACTGCTGCTGCCTGCATCCTTCTCCACTCCTCACACTGACCGCTTCAGGATTCATTGTGGACACCCAGCAGCCAGCACCCAAAGCACCAGCAATTTAAGGACCCCCAGTGCCCAGCGGCCACCAAACCGAAGCAACAGGTGCCCACTGGCCCCGCCTCGGCCCCTGGCACAGCCGCAAGTCCCGTGTGGAATCCTGCAAGAAGGCTGCCAAGGTGAGGACCACGACCCCCAATCCGTCCTCCGCGGGGTCTCCCTGGACGCGCGGGGACCAGCCGAGCTCCGCCCCCTGCGCATGGACACGCCCATGGCCACGCCCAGCACGCTCCGTCCTGACCAATGACCACGCCCCCATGTCCCGCCCCACTCTCGCACTCCCCGCGGCACCGCCCCGGCTGCGCGGCCCGCTTGCTCCCCCTGCTGGATCCCCGCGGCACTGCGCAGCTGCCGCCCCGGCCTCCCGGTGTCACCGGGTATGGCGATAGGCGAGGCCAATGGTGACTCCGGACTGCCAAGGGTGTTCTTTCTTGGATCTTTACTATCCTTAGAGGCCTTAGTATCTGTGGTACTCGAGATGCTAACATTAGTCCCCTCTGCTCTGGTGCTGTGCTGCTGCTTCTAGTACAGTCATGGCATCATAGCATGATTAGGGTTGGAAGGGACTTTAGAGGTCATCTAGTCCGCAGGCAGGGACGCCTCCCACTGGCCCAGGTTGCTCAAGGCATCCAACCTGACCTTGAATATCTCCAGGGAGGGAGTATCCACAACCTCCCTGGGGGACCTGTGTCTCACCACCCTCACCGTAAAGAACTTCTTCCTAACCTCCAGTCTAAGTCCCTCTTCTTCCAGCTCAAAGGCCCTGCAAAAAGTCCTTTCCTTGCTTTCTTGTAGCCCACTTCAGGTACTGGAAGGCCACTGTAAACTCTCCCTGGATCCTTCTGTTCTCCAGGCTGAACAGCCTCAGCTCTTCCAACCTGTCCCCAGACCTCTGATACCTTTGTGGTCTTCCTCAGGACCCACTCCAGCAGTTCAATGAAGGGAGCACTCCAGCCCCAAACCAGCCCTTCAGCCTAGAGGGCAAATAGTGTTGGTGGGACTGGGTGGGTTGCGGTGGTTTTCTCCAGTGCTGTGTTTGGAACAGGCTTGCAGTTATCGATCCAGAATGCATGCATGAGAGGGAGCATGATTTATTAATGCAGCCAATTTAAAAAACTTTTCACTTAACACCTTTTAAGACCTGGTGAAAGCAGCAGCAAGTGAAGGAGAACTTTGTGATCACTGCAACTAGAGCACGGTCCAGGCTGGAGGAGAATTCGTGTACAGCCTGGGGGATTGTTTACAGAGGCCTGGAATGACAGGAGGAGGGGCAATGGCTTCAAACTAGAGCAGAGCAGATTTAGATTGGATGTTAGGAACAGCTTCTGCACTATGAGGCTAGTGTAACATTGCAACAGGTTGCTCAGGGAGGTGGTTGTGGCCCCATCCCTGGAGATACTTAAGGTGAGGCTCAACAGGGCTGTGGGCAACCTGATCTAGCTGAGGATGTCCTTGCTGACTCCACAGGGGTTTGGTCTGGATGAGCTTTGGAGGTCTCTTCCAGCCCAGACCATTTTGTGTGATTCTGAATAAACAAAACAAAACAAAACAAACCAGAAGGAAAATAGAGGGAAAAAAGCAGTGTGAGCGATAGGGCAGCATGACCAAGCTCTCACCATGGCACCACTACCCATCAAGGAGCTGCCAGGTTCCATGCCTGCAACCAGGACTCCTTTTCCCCTATGAACCATGGCAGCAGGAGGCCTTGCAGGGCCTGCTGGTCTGTGGAGGTGAGTCCTCTCTGTTCCCCTGCCAGAAGCAGCATTACCCCAACTCGCCCAAGAGTTCTTTGGTGTCTTTATCCAAACCCAAACAAAGAAGAGCTCTGATGTTTTACACTCCTGTGATGCTTTTTGTGTTCAGAAGGTCTGACAAACATTTATGCTCAGATGGAGGCAGAGCTGAGCCCATGGTTCCAAGCACACCTACAGCAATGTTTTTATTCCCCACCCCCCATATGACTTCATTATTGGCCCAAGCCTTTCAGGGATATAACCCAGCAAAAAGAGCATGGTCCTGGGTTTCCTGGGCTGATGGAGACTGAATTTCACACCTCCCCTTAGGGCAGTGTGGTTCCTCCTGCAGCCTTGTCCCAAAGCAGGATGTTATCTGCTGGACCCAAAGTACAGCTGCTATTTTTGGTGCTCCCATGTTCCTGGAATCCAGGCTCAGATGGCAGCAGCTCTCCCTTGACCTCTCAGCTCCTCTGTCATGACTTGGGCTGAAGCAAGCAGAGCAGCTCAGACGTTTCAGAGGATCATAGAGGCTCCCTGGGCAGCCTGTCCCAATACCTGACCACATTTCCACTAAAGAAATGTTTCTTAATCTCCAACCTAAACCTCACCTGGCAGAACATGAGGCAATTCCCTCATCCTTTCACTTGTTACCTGGGAGAAGAGACCAACCTCCACCTGGCTCCAACCTCCTTTCAAGGAGTTGTAGAGGGCACTGAGGTTCTCCCTCAGCCTCCTCTTCTCCAGACTAAACAACCCCAATTCTCTCAGGTGCTCCTCATAAGGGTCTTCAGACCCTTCACCAGCTTCATTGCCTGTTTTCCACACTTCCAGGGGCACACACATGGCACAATCCTGGCATCACCCTGCATGATGTTATGGGGTTCAAACAACTGCTTGCAGCAAATAATTTCACCCTTTAAGCCAAAGAAAGCAGCTGTGGGTTGCAGATCTGCTGTTGCTCTCACTAACATGTTCAGTTCTGGCCCATTTTTCCTGAGCACCACCCCAGAAGCTCTTCCCAGGCAGTCTGAGCTAAGCCACAGTGGCTGAGACCTGAAGTTGGGGTGANGGGGGGGGGCGGGGAAAAGCAGCCTGTGCTAAAGAAATTTGTGCTCCAAAGGGTTCCAACTATGGAAATTTAAATGAGGATTTGGTTATTCTTTTGCTTTTTAAGGGGTTGTTCCCCACACCACTGCCAAGATGTGGAGCTCTGTATCTGCAGTGACCTGTGACTGTTACAGGGATGGGATGGGTGAAATCCTGCCACCAAGAGGGTACTGGAGGACACGGTGTTAAAAATAGGCCTCAGCAAGAAGATAGTCCAGAGCTCTCCTCCAAGGAGCTCACCCTAACCTGCTCACACCATACCTCCTGCTTTTATCAGGGAGTTCTAGCACAAAGGTACTGGGTGGAGGCAGTTTCATTCCACTGGAGGTATCTGAAAGTGCCGTCACCAAGTCTGGGCTGGTCACTCGTGGGGACTGACTCACCTGACTGACCTGGGACACCATTTCAGTCTGAGAATTGCTCTCTAGAGGTGCTTTTTTTTCCTCCCTGTTGATTAGAGATAGCTTCTTCAAGAGCTGTCTGCGAGAAACACTCCCTGGCTGTGACTCTCAGCTGAGGGACAGCAGGCTCCTCACTTGGCCTGGCAACTGCTGACCTCCACCTCCTCAAAATGCTACAGCAGCAACAAAAAGTGCCAGACTCTGGTTTCCTCCTCTGCTCTCCTTACTTTGGCACCGTCACAGACATTTGTCTTGCTGCAAGCAAATGAGATGGGATGTGGAGACACTGAGTGAAAAGGCTGGCTCCAGCAAAACACCTGGCTGTCAGCCAGCACCATTTCATATTCCATCTCTGCTTCTGAGAAGAGGGAAAACCAAAACACTTCACTTTGCTAGCTTCAGAGAGAAGCTACTTGGGGCAATTAATTTGAATATTTAATGTCTAAATACTCTCCATGTATCTAATCTACCAGTTCAAGCAACTGGGGGCTGTCCTGCTAGAAGGGAGGAATCCTGCAACGGTGTCATTCAGCATTTAGGCACAGCAAGGAAACAGCCACCATGACTTGCTGCTGGCCTTTTCAAGTGTAGAAGTATATTCAGTGGCACCTCCAGACAAAAGATAGCAGAGATGGTTGTGAACTGCTTGGTCACAAAGGCAAGGCAAGGCAGCACTTCCCTGGAAACAAGAGGATTTAAGGTTTGCTACATGCTGGGAAAAAAAATTCCTTTAGTGGTATTTGTCCCCAACCACTGTAGCTGCAGAGCTGGGAAGAGTCCTGGCAGGCTGACTCCATCTGTGGAGCACTGCAGATGATAAACCAAGACACTCCAAGGTCAGGCTGGTTGTGGTTTTGTAAAGGCCATCACAGGTTTACCTGGAGCAGGAATTCCCTGCGGGGTTGGTACCACTGCCCTGCAGGCTGCCAGTGCCAGGCTGAACGCACCCATCCTGACCCAGACTTGATGTCTGGCACTCTGCTGGCCACAGGAGAGTGTCATGTCCCCTTTTCTCCTCATGTTTTGTAAGTGGGCATGGGAGAGAGGGGGAAGAAAAATCTCCCTGGGTCATCTGCATGAATAAAAGAGGAAGTTTTCTCCTTAATTCTAGACAAATTCTAGCACTGCCAGACGTGACGTAAGGAGGCTGCTGCTGAGGACTAAGCCCTCTTCAAAAATGCTTTCTCTGTTTTATTTTTTTTTTGCTTGCTTGCTTGCTTTTTTTCTTCAAGGAAAAAGGAGGCAACAGCAGGAAACAGCCATCAGCTTACAGCTACTCCCACTGCTAGGCTCTGGTTTAACAGAAGAGAACAGAGCTCATACAGAGAAAGTCCAAAATGCGACATCCAGGCACACGCACCAAGATCTGCCTCACCTCTAGGCACTGCCTTTTCAGCTGCTAAACACTGGATACAATGAGCAGCTCCCAGGCTGAGACCGTGGGGTACACTCAGAGCTGAAGCTCATGTCAGGGCTGGTGGTCACACCTCCTGAGAGTGGAAGTGCTCATTGCTGGAACAGCCTGATGTGGGCAGCTGCAGGAGGTAAAATCGTTCACGGTTGGTGTCATCCCACAAACATCGTTTGCATGGTGTGTGGGTCAGCTTGGAAAGAGGCTCTCAGTCAGCACAGAAGGCTGGCTGGGGCAGTGTGGATGTTCAAATACCTGCCCTTTGGATTCTTTTCCACTACTGCTTCCCCTCTGAACCTGATAAAGGGGTGGGCTGTCTTCAACTTAAGAGCTGACTGTATTCCAGGCTACAACGCAAAAGAGAACACAGAACAGAGGCTGCAACGTAGCTAAAAGTCATCCAAGGTTTGGCCTTGTGCTGAACAGGAGAGAGAACTGGGAATCAAGCAGGCATTCTGGCTCCAGCCATGGCAGAAAGCTTGGGAAGGGGCTCAGCATCTTCTATACAGGCAAGATCCAAGAAATTTTTTACAGTGATGGTGGTGAGACTGGAATAGGTTATCCAGGTTGGTCACGGCTGCCCCCTCCCTGGAGGTGTACATGGCCAAGCTGGAGGTGTACATGCCTTGAGCAAACCTGGTCTAGTGGAGGATGTCCCTGCCCATGGTAGGTGGGGTTGGAACTAGATGATCTTTAAGGTCCTTCCCAACTCAAAGTATTCTATGAATCTTGGAACAGGGAATGGGATAAACTCACTGTTGATGCTGCTGGATGCACAGGGTCTTGTGCTGCTTCCTCTGCTCTCAAAGTCCTGAATTAATAAAAACCAGTCTGAGCTGATCAGCATCATCTTAGTGGGTCACCATGTTTCAAACCACCCAGGCAGAGAAATGAGATTTGTTCACTTCCAGCATCTGCTGACAAACATGTTCCTGCTTCCTTCTGCAGTGCCTGAGGAAGGCTGAACGCACAATCCGCTGCTTTCAGCTGGTGCTTGGGAGGCCACACGCTTTAAATATTTACCTTTGCTTGAAGCTGCAGGCACTGAAGCAGACCTGTGCTCACAACAGCTTGCCCCAAATTCAGGTTTGTCAGATCTGGTGCTCAGCAATTCATCAAAAACTCCTGGCTCCCTCCATAGAGGCAGCTGCAGACATGGGCGGGACAGCAGCTCCCAGCTCAGTGCTCAGCTCCTTTTTGCTGGGTGTTTGGATGCCTTTTACCTTGGAGCCATCTGCAGCTTGTCTCTCAACTTGGGCTGAGGACTGACTCTGCCACGTTGTGCTTCACAGGCTGGAGTGGGACTTTGTCTGATGTTGCAGGAGCATCTCTTAGGAGCAATAGAGTGCAAGGATCCCGGAGCCTCCAGAGCTGTTGCTGCTGCAAGTTCCACTCATGCAGGAACAAACATCTTGCAGCTCAGTTTAGAGTGCACAGAAACACAAGGGAGGGAAGCAGAGAGAAGGAACCCAGTGCTGCCTCACATCAGGCACAAATAAAACACAACTGCAGAACCTCTTTGGATCCTTCATCATTTTTTCTAGCAGTTCACATTTCACACTGAAAACATTTCAGCTGGTGTGGAAAACACAGGCAAGCAGTGCATTAGGTGAGCTGGCCAGAACCAACTCAATGCCCATTCCCTTTTATTTTCTACTTTAGAGGAAAAAAGAGCAGTGCACACTCTTGTCCTATTTCCAGCCTGTTCTCCAAAGGGCCCTGCTCCCTTGGCAGCTCCTCCAGCTGCTGTATGGATTAACAGCTAGGTCAGCTCCCCAGCAGGAATGGAGTTCCTGAGGTCAGCTCTGAAACAGGCTCCTGCTGCCAGCAGGGCAGCCAGGGAAGCTCTTAGAGCAGCACTCCCCCTCCTCGGTCGTCCTTATGTCAGTTGTTGTGTAATCACCCACTTACTTCAACAGGAAGGAAGAGGCTTGAAAACCCAACCTACGCTCAGGCACACACAGGAGGAGCTGTCCTGTCAAACCAAGAGCTTTGTGAAAGCAAAGCAAACTTCCACTTGCTCATCTAAAGCCTGTGATGCAGATTCTGAGCAGCACAGGAGGCCTTTGCCAAAACAATTTCCAAGATGAGGCTGTAAATGTTTTTTTTTTTTTATTCATCGTCAGTAAATTTTTGTACACAAGGCAAATATTAATAGCTGAAAGGCAACACTTTTGGAGAGTATGTACAGAGCAATGTACAAGCAGGTGTAAAGAGGTTTTAAAACTGTTCAATTTAACCATTTTATTAAAAAAAAAACAAAACTAAGGTGATGGTTTTTTTTTTCTTCTAGGACCTCCCTTAGAAATAATTTATTGCCAATTTGAAAGGAAAAAAAAAGAAAAAAAAAATAATCAATCTCCAAATGAACAACAACAAAAAAAGAAAAAGAAACAAAAAAAATATACAAGAAAAAGTAGTCCCTGGAGAGTTTGGTTTTTTTTTTATAAAAAGTTAAAACATATAAAATTGTAAGCCACAAACATTTATACAAAGCTAATACAAACCTTGGGTTTTGTTAAAGATCTATGAGGTTGTTACAAAATATATTTATTTTACCTTTTTTTTTTTCCTTTTTTTTTTTCTTTCTTTCTTTTTTTTTTTTTTTTCTTTTTTTTTTTTTTTTTTTTTTTTTTTTTTTTTTTTTCCCTTTCTTTCTCTTTTTCTTTCTTTATTTTTTTTTTTTCCCCATAAAGGCTTCACTTTAAGGTAAGCTCTCGCTGCTACTTGGAAGCGCAGGAAAGCAGCTTTTAAATAGTCTGCAACTCAACTCAGTTTTCAAGTACGATGCAAAGAAATTGCAAAACAAACCAAAATAAACAAATAATTAAAAAAAAAAAATAATAATGGCACTGTATTGCAATGCTGTGGAATTCAAACCAGCTAGGTTAATGGTACCATCAAAGAGACACGACCTGTAAAGTCAGCTTGGGACCAGTTGGGTTATGGCATGGAAACTCCGGTATCCTTCTGAAATGGGAAAATGAAACCTTCTGCAACCAGCCTTAAAAACAGCCAGAGAAAAGTCTTGGGTAAATGTGCACAGTTCTCAGTGGGGAAGCAATGAGTTGCTCCCAGATGTGGTAGGGTAGAGTTTGACTCAGCTGTCTGGGGCTGATCATAAATACTATTATTAGCCAAGTGTCCCTTAGTATGAAACACTCAGCCAAGCCGAGCTGGAGGAATTGTGCTGGGCAAGATTCAAAGCCACCCGCTTTGAGATCAGTGAACCCACCTGACTTCTGTGGGGTTTTTTAAAGAGCAGATATTGGAGAAGAAAGCTTTAAGTTTGACACAACCTGATGGCTTATGCTCCCACATACAACATATAAAACCCAGGAAAACCTGGAAAGCCCTGATGAACAGCCACAGTTTTCAGGTATCGCTCAACTGGCTCTGACACCCTGCAGCGGGCAACAGTTGCTCCAACCCCAGTTTCACCTTCGAGTACAGGAAGGCTGTACAAGACAGTGGTATATCTCCATATGGTCAGTGATCTTTTTAAGAGCTCATTCCATCAAAGAGAACTAAGAAAGTCTGGGGGGGGAAAAAAAAAAAAAAAGAATTTTTTACCTACTTTCTCACCTCCTGACCTTGCACCACAGACTGCTTTACACAGACAAGCTTCACTTGTAATCGCCACCCGCGACTCATTTGTTTGCTTCAGGATAAAAACAAAACACAAATCAGTCTGCTCAAGACATCAGTCCTTCAGCTCTTGTACCAAAGTTATATCCCACTATAAAGAAAGAACATTTAGAATAATTAAAAAAAAAAAAAATCTCATGGGAAACACAACAGTACACACACTGTGCTCCTTTTCAGGCAGCTAACAGAGTCAAGTCTGAAGATGGAACAGCTCAAGGTTGATTGGGTTTGTTTAGCCACTATGTTAACATAGGAACCATGTAAACAGTTACATCAAGAGTTAGTTGCCTCACCCCCTCTCTGAGGAAGTGGGAGTGGGAAATGCAAGTGATTTGACTCAGTCATTTCATTAAAATCATTCATTCCTGCCTGAGATTTTTATAGTGCTTTGCTACCAGGGCCTGCTTTGTCAGAAGTAGGGGCCCACCCTGCTGTCCTTCAGGCCCTGGGGTTCACAGGGAGAGTGATCTGAAAGGATTGAGAAGAGGGAGATTTTCATGTTGGTTCAGGGGAAAAGCCTGATGAATGTTCTTCCCACTTCAGCTAGCATCAGAAGTGCCCTGGTGATAGGCACCAGATCCCTAGGGCTGCCACTAGATCCTTAGGGCTGCCACAGTTTTGAGGCTCTGTAGTACATTAACAGCCCCCTTGAGGCAAAATTCATCAATATTTTACATCAGTACATTTTTCTTTCGTAGACACAACTCCTGGCAATCTTCACATCATCCAGTCTTTAGTCTTTTCTGCAATCTAGTCTGCCATCCTGCAAAAGACATACTGCAGACCCTCTCCAAAGTGATTATTTTAAATCAGAGCAGAGGTTAAGCCTCTTTTTGGAAAAGAAGTTTCTTCAGACAACTGTCAGCAAAGGAAAAACAACCAAACAACCCAAACCTGCTACTCCTCCTGGTGACTAACAAGGGCATGGATTTGTTCAATTCCTGCTTTCCAACCCCAGACTTTGTGGCTACTGGACAAGAGGTTTGTTTTCTGCTCATGTAGCATTTATAGCTCAAGCAAATCAACCAGTCCATTCCCAAAGAGGGAAATGGAGAACTTCTGGAACTCCCATGACAGGCATCTTGTCCAAGCCTTTAAATAGCCTCACTTAACTTCTTCTGAGGTCTCTAGTTTACCATCTTACTTGAATTGCTCACACAAGACTTGAACACATCACACCAGATACGGCCATATCCATGTCCACTAAGCAGGTCATCAAATAGCTCCATCTGGAGCTGCTGACAGGATCTCCTGATCTAAATCCTCCTGACATCAGTGCTGCACCCACACTTCACGTTTATCTTTTGAGGGTGTACTGTCACTTCTCCCAAGCTCTTTCCAGAATTCTTCCCTCCCCAAACAGTGCCTTATTGCAGAAACTGCAGACTGAGGACTCAACTCATTGGATGCTATTAAAAATATAGAGGTCTTTCAAAGCACCTGACCTAAATAAAAATACACTCTGCCCCTTCTACTGACAGGAGGATGAGGTACAGAGATGTTAATGCAACTTACAATCACAGTAAGTAATAGGCTAAGTTCAGAAGACAGGCAGCTTTCCTATGGCCTAGCAGGGCCACTGCTCCAAGCAGTGAGGCTGTTCTGTCATGCTGCTTTGCCACCCATTTGGTTATGGTCAGAAAAACTCATTTCAGGAGGTCATGGCCAGCATCAGGATCCACAGGAATTGGCTGGTTCCATAGGGCAAAGTGGCAAGGTGGACACTACAGCCTGAGGGGAACGCAGGAGCAGCACTACTTCTCCAAACACAAGCTCACCAGTTTGCTCTCCTGTTGCAGCAGAGGATTTCTAGGCAAGAAGTACTTTTTGATTTTAGTCTTTTTTTTTTTTTTTCAATTACATGGCAATGGTAAAAACCCCTACTAAAATTAAAAAAAAAAAAAAGTATCAATGGAACTTTTGGTAAAAATCTTTTCAGTCACAAGCAGCACTCCAGAGTGTGCTGTGCAACATTATTTGGCTCAAGTACACTTAGGATTGATAGACCCAACTGGAAAGTCTCAGACAGAACCTCATCAGCTGAAGCACATCTGTGTGTTGATTTTTTTTTTCCTATTTTATTTTCTTTTTCTTTTTGTGTTCCAGAAGAAAAAAAAAACAAACATTCATCTTCAGGGTGTCAGCTACACAAGGCCTCTGCTGGGATCACGTAAGGCCACTGAAAATATCATAGGAGGACAGAACACAAAGAGGCACTTAGGTTTGCAGGTACTTCTGACCCCTCAGCAAATGCTTAACTGATTGAGGCACATTGGAAGGAGTCACAAAGAAAGTCCAAACTTAACCAGTGCTACTAAAAGCGCTTTGAGAACAAGTAAGGTACCTAAAAGATAACATCTGGTTAGTGAAGGTAAATCCAAGGTTTGGTTGCTTCCCCTTCCCACATCACAAATTTCATAGTGCTCTGTGCTTTGCCATGGCTCTAAGACGTACGAACGACGCAGTGGAGCAAACCCATGTGCTGTGCCAGCCACTAATTCCTCATCATTATAGACTCCTGCCTGCCTTGGGATTTCCTGCCAGGCGCATTTGAAGCTCCCACTTGAAGTATTTTAAAACCTCTCCCAAGTCAAACCCCACACAAAGGTTTCTACTGGAACAGGAAGTATGTTACACCCAGGAATTCTAGCTTCAAACAGATGATTCCAGCAAGGGATTTGATGGGATTTCTAACCAGCAATAGACCTGAGAAATGATAAGTCAGCTATGGTATCACAGTCTTCATCATGAAGTCAGAAGTGAAAAGTTACTCTCCCTCCCCTTCCCCCATTAAATTACTGCCACAGTCTAACAATTGCAACAGAATCGGGAATTCTGCAGGTGGAATGAATTTTCTTAGGATAAGATACACCTTTGGATAAGGTCAGATTTATCACCGTACAGGTAACTTACACATAGGCCTGCTCTAAAATTACAACTCGATTCAACTTGAAGCTACACTGGATGAGATTGAAGCCTGAATTCCTGCAGAAATTGGCAATAATGTGTTCAGCAGCAGCTTTTAGCCACGTCTCAAGAAGTCTGACAGGATCTGGATTTCTTTACTCCTGCTGTAAACTTCTAGTTTAGAAAAGAAAAAAAAAAAAAACCAACCACCAACCAACCCCCCAAAAAAAACCAACCCAACCAAAAATCAACCCAACACACAAAAGTTACTCAAATAAAAATGTCCTTTTTTTGTTGTTGTGGTGGTGGTGGTGGGGTTTTGTTCTTTTTTTTTTTTTTTGCACATCACTGTAACATGAGCTGCTTGAGGTTGTCGTGGAGGATGGTATCCTTAACGTCACGGAACACTAGCCGGATGTTCTCTGTGTTAATAGCAGTGGTGAAGTGGTGGTAGAGGGGCTTCTGCTGCTGGTCCCGGCGTTTCGTACGAAAACAATCCACCAGGAATTTTTGGACATCTGTTAAGCAGTGGGGATTCCCTTCGAACTCTGGGAAGTAGTCTTTGATGCTGACTTTGCGTACTTTCTCCTCGAGCAAGTCCGTCTTGTTTAAGAAGAGGATGATGGAGACGTTGCTGAAGACGCGGTTGTTGACTATCGTCTCGAAAATGTTCAGGGATTCCGTCAGGCGGTTTGTTTGCCGATCCTCCATCAGCACCTGGTCAAACTCGCTGGAGGAAACCAGGAAAAGGATCGACGTGACACTGTCGAAGCACTCGAACCAACGTTTCCTCTCGGACCTTTGCCCACCTACATCGACCATTTTGAAAGGGACATTTTTGATTTCGAAGTCGTACTCGTGAATCCCTTTGGTGGGTCGCCGTGCCAGCAGGATGTCTTGCTGGGAGGGAAGATAATCCTAAAAGACATAAAGGAGAGTTGATTAAAAAAAGAGACC
>VWZE01014639.1:158082-171823 GCA_013396675.1 Eubucco bourcierii | reverse complement strand
TTCCAACCTTACCATTCTATGATTCTATGAAGAACATAAAAGGAACAGAATTCAGGGGAGATCCTGTGTGTCCAGCTGCTCATGTCAGCATTTCTTGAGGAGTGCGCTTACTTTGAGAATGGCATCTGTGCACTCAGTACTGAAGTGTGCACCTCCCCTGATTCCAGTGAGAGTGGTACTGGGGCTCATTCCAGATTTGGGGCCTTCTAAAATATGTAAAGAATATTGCCACTAGATCACATTGCTGATGATGATCTACAGTCTGGAGACTTTAAAGCCCTGTATACATGCATTCCTGTGTGACCTGCACTAGATTCTGTGGTCCTGCTCTGGCAAGGGGGTTGGACTTGATGATCCAGTGAGGCTGGTGAGACACTGGCATGGGTTGCCTACAGAGGTTGTGGCTGCTCCCTCTCTGAAGGTGTTTAAGGCCAGGTTGGATGAGGCTTTGAGGGACCTGTTCTAGTGGGAGGTGTCCCTGCCTATGGTGAGGGGTTGGAACTAGATGATCTTTAAGGTCTCTTCCAACCTAAACCATTCTATGGTCTGTGGAGGTCCCTTCCAACCCCTAACATCCTGTGATCTGACATCAGGGAGCCTAGAGTGGGAGATAGCTGGTGGCACTCCATTGCACATGCATCAAGTGCTCATTGTGGTGCTGAGATTTCTGCTACCAACCAAGGGAGGTTGTCCCATGTCCCACCCCATTCACTGAGACAGAATCTTAGGCCAACCATGGGCTGCAGGCCGTTAGCAATCTGGAGTCAGCCACGACAGCTGACCCAAGCTGGCTCACCAGTGTATCCCAGACCATAAACATCCATGGTCTTTAGAAAGGGGGAAGTTTGCTGAGGATGGAGAAGATCTCCTGACTGCTTTCCTGCTTTTCCATTTGTTATGACCACTGAACATAACTTTTCTATTGGCCTTTGTATTGGCAATGCTATTAGCTTAGCACTTGCATTAAATCCATTCTCGTTTCATCCCATGGATCTTCTCTTCTATTCCAGATTCCCCTTCTCTGCTGTGGAAGGGGCATTGGGTGATAGAGCAACTGCTGTAATTTAGCCTCACATACAGACTAAGCATAGTGAGGGGATGGTCTGGTGCTCAGCAGAGGCTTCATGGCTCTGCTTTTCTCAAAGGGCACCTTCTCAACCTCCTCAGACTCTCTGTTGCTGCTCTGCTTGGTGTAGGACAAAGAGATAATTTCTATTTTTGTGCCTTTTTGTCCATGTTCCTCACATGCATGAAATTTATGGGTGTTTTCTTTATAAAAAGGGAAAAAAAATACAAATTGGCTGTTCCAACAACCAAGTGCCCTTATAAAGTATTTTGGTTGAATGTTTTTCAAAAGCTGGAAAATTAAAAACTGAGCCTGGTGTAATCAAGTCTCCAAGCAAGAAAACTGCTCCCTTCTATCACATCCTCTTGTAGTAGAGCTTTCTTTCAGTAAAGTTACTGAGTGGCATCTGCATCTTTGACATCAAAGTAGTGGGACTTTCACTGAACTGCTCTGCCTTACTGTCCTCCCAGGATTTTTTCTTTTTCCTGGGTCCTTTTCTGTTGGATTTTATGAGTTGAAATAGGTTAGGCTCTGGACATCTCAGAGCGGCACAGGAGAAGTGCTTGTGACATCTCTGATCAGCTCAGCTCTTCACTCAATCTTTTCCCTAGAACAGTGCCTGGAGGATGGAGAGCAGCATGATTTCACCTCCCAGTCATCATCTTCACAGACTCACAGAACCTCAGAGCTTGGAAGGGACCTCCAGAGATCACTGAGCCCAAACCCCCTGCCAAAGCAGCATCACCCAGGGTAGTCTGCACAGGAATGCATCCAGGCAGGTTTTCAAAGTCTCCTCTCTGGGCAGCTTGTTCCAGTGCTCTGTCATCCTCATGCTAAAGAAATTTCTCCTCATTTTGAGATAAAACTTTCTCTGTTCCAGTTTGTATCCATTGCACCTTGTCCTATTGCTGTGCACCACCAAAAAAAGATTGGCCTCCTCCACTTGACACCCACCCCTCAGATATTTGAGAACATTGATCAGATCTCCTCTCAGTTTTCTCTTCTCCAGACTTAAACAGCCCCAGGGCTCTCAAGTCTCTCTTTGTAGGGGAGCTGCCCAAATCCCCCATTCATCCTTGTGGCTCCCTGCTGGACTCTTTCCAGCAGGTCCCTATCTCTCCAGAACTGGGAAGCCCAAAACTGGACACAGTATTCCAGATGTGGTCTTACTAGGGCAGAGATTGTTGTATCCCAAGGCTGTCTACCTGAAACAAGACACTGCTGGGCAAACAGCAGCCCTCAATGTGGACTTGTTTCCTGCCTGGAGATGACCTTTCTGGGTCTGAACCTCTGAACTACAGCTCACCGAAATGAAGCATTACTGGATGCTGATTTCACTGGGATGCTGCAGTATTCCATAGCTAGAAGTAATAGGGCCAGGGAAAGCTGTGCAGTAGCAGTTACACAAAGGGGAGTGGGCTACTTCTCTCTTAAATGTGAAAAAGTTTGTGTAATAGGTTTAAGACTAAGTGTTATTGTAAATAAAAGTTTTGCAGTGAATTCAAGAGAGTCCAGGGGGATGGATGCCTCCAAGGGGCTGAACAGAACATAAGAGAGATCTTTATCCCATTCCATTAGTCTGCAAAATTTCTATATAATCTGAAGCACAGCTTGTTCTTTGTTCTTCTTGCTTCTTTTCCCCCTTTCTCTCCTTCTGGCTTTGATTGCTTGTCCTCCTCATTTTGTTTGTCTTATGGTAAGAACAGTGGTGGGAATGGGAGAGAGAGGATTTTTGTTAGCTGCGCAACAGCCTCTGGGCTTTGTTGGGTTATATAGAATGGTAAGGTTGGAAGGGACCTCAAGGATGTGTATATATGTGTGTGTATGTATGTGTGTATATATATGTATGTGTGTATGTGTATATATGTATGCTTCACAGAATCATTGAGGCTGGAAAAGACCTCTGAGATCATCAAGTCCAACTATAACCTAACACCACCACATCACCTAAACCATGCCACCAAGTGACACATCCAATCTTAAAGACCTCCAGGGACAGTAACTCCACTACCTCCCTGGGCAGCTGTTGTAGAAGGGGTAATTAATTACTGCAAGATGATATTTTAAAAATATTAATAGAATTTATTCATATTAAATATTGAGAACTGGTGGCACCCCCATCACCAAAATGATAACAGTAACAGGTTCTTGCATCATTATGGAAACTCTATACAGGTTATAATAGGATCTAAAAATAACTCTTAAATATATATATTAATTGAACTCGACTAAACTGGCAGAGAAAGCTTTGTGGTCAGTGTACTGCATGCAGTCAGCACTCTGCTTGCTCACTGGATGGACACAAGGAACAACTTTCTGCTTATGGCAGAAGGCAATTAATGATTATTAGAGGCTTTTGGTATTTACTCACAACAGTGTTATCTGACAGNCTCCTTTTATCCATACAGCCCGAGACTAATGGGCCTTTGGCCACAGGATAGCCAATCAAATGGCAGTTATCCAAGATGTGACCATATTGGATGAAGCCATAGGCTTGCTTTACCCTTATTTGGGCAGAACACAGCCTTGCACAAGGCAACCCTGTGCACCTTGTTTACCGCAGTTGCTGGGCAGGCCACAGACACCAGACTTAGTGGCTCCAGGTTCTTTGTCCTTTTTCCCGCGGTTGCTCTCCCCAAAACAGAAGGAGGGAGAGCAGAAAAACATGTCTGGGCAAGCCAGGACATGTACAAGCCTAATTTGGCCTGCTTAGGCTTACCATGACAGCAGTCCATTCCAGTGCCTAATGACCCTTTCTGTGAGGAAATGCTTCCTAATATCCAACCTCCCCTGGCACAGCTTCAGGCCATGCCCTCTTGTCCTGTCAGAAATTGCCTGGGAGCAAAACCTGACTCCCACCTGACTACAGCTTCCCTTCAGATAGTTGTAGAGAGTGATAAGGTCCCCTCTAAGTCTCTTCTTCTCCAGACTGAACATTTATTACCTTTCATATTTAATTTACTTTTGTATTTAGTTTGTATTACTGCTTTTGTAAACAATAATTTGATTTCACTTCCAAATTCTAAGCAAGCGTAGTTATTTACTCCTGTAGGGGTATGTGTGTGTGTAAATCTCAAATTCTATGTGGTCCAAAACCACCACAGATTGCCAGAGGAAGTCATAAAGGTAGCATAGGCAGCTTTAATGCAATCTGTGTAGCACCATGGGCTTTGTGGATGTGTTTTTCAAAGAGGAGCAGAATGCAGCAGGGTTTCTGCAGAGCGTAACGATAAAATCATAGATATAAAATTGAATTCTGCAGAGGAGAGATGGCAGTTTGGAGAAAAAACAAGAGAGATGCAAAAGGCGGTGCTTCTGTTTTGATTCACTAATTCCCTTTAATTTGATTCAATTCAAGCTGCATCTGGGACATTAGGAAAATTTTTTTCACAGGAAGAGTGGAATGGCCTGCCCAGGGAGGTTGATGGAGTCACCAACCCTGGATGTGTTTAAAAGTCATTTGGATGTGATGCTTGGGGTTTAGGGTGCACCTTGTAGAGTAGGGTTCTGGGTTGGACTTGGTGATCCTGAGGGGTTTTTCCAAATGGAATGTTTCTCTGAGTCTGTGATTTTTTTTTTACTAGTTGTGTTGTCAACCTGCCCTAAGGCAACATCTTTTAATGCTGGGATACTTGCAGATGCATCAGGATCAGCCTGGAGAAGAGAAGGCTTCAAAGAGACCTTATAGTAGCCTTCCAGTATCTGAAGGGGGCCTACAGGAAGGCTGGGGAGGGACTATTGACAAGGTCTTGTGATGAGAGGAGGAGTAATGGGTTTAAACTGGCAGAGGGGAGATTTAGACTGGATGTTAGGAGGAAGTTGTTTGCAGTGAGGGTAGTGAGACACTGGCACAGGTTGCCCAGGGAGGTTGTGGCTGCTCCCTCCCTGGAGGTGTTCAAGGCCAGGTTGGAGGAGGCCTTAAGCAACCTGTACTAGTGGGAGGTGTCCCTGCCTATGGCAGGGGGTTGGAACTAGATGGTCTTTGAGGTCCCTTCCAACATAAACCATTCTATGATTTCAATTTCAGAGCACACTGAGTTCTTTAAAACCAATTTCTTTTTTTTTTTTTTTTCCTTTTTAGGTTAGGACAGAAACAAGCAAATGAAATGTTGGTACTGTCACATTTTTGTGCTCCTTCAGTTTGAAACTCAGTGTGGGTTTTTAAGCAATAAATAAAAATAAAGAGGGCTAGCAAACACTGGAGGACTCATTGAGTGCCTATTGAGGTCAATCAGAAGCATTCTGCTGATTTGAGTGAGCAGAGCAGGTTATTCATGGAGAACAGTCTAACAAATCATCAGTGTGAACAATGTGACAGTGTAATGGGTTGAGAAGTTTTCCCCCTCAGATTTACCAGACCAACTCCAATGGATTGGAAGTAAGATAAAGCTCTATTTACAGCAAAGCTAAATTTACAAGCATGTATACAACAGGTATTTACATGTGTTTACAGTGATGTACAATTTAGAAATGATACAGAAATCCAAACTTGCCTCCTGGACAAAGAAAGTCCAGAAAGGACCCATACCACACTCCCTCTCTCCCTGGACAGAAAACAACCACCAAGACTTGGTGAGGCACTGGCACAGGTTGCCCAGAGAGGTTGTGGCTGCTCCCTCCCTGGAGGTGTTCAAGGCCAGGATGGATGAGACCTTGAGTAACCTGTACTAGTGGGAGGTGTCCCTGCCTATGGCAGGGGCTTGGAACTGGATGATCTTTGAGGTCCCTTCCAACCTTACCATTCTATGTTTCTATGACTTAGGTGTTGTCTGGGTATCTAAGACTAGTGGAAGAGATTAGAGAGAGAAGTGAAGAGATCCAGTGCCCAAAATCAAAGAGGAAAGAATTGTTTATACTTTGGCTTTTTATACTTTTTATCAAACCAGTGAATGATAGAGACTTTATCATTATTTTCTTTTTACAACCAATGAACTAATTTCTCATAGTGGAATCTTCCAGTGAGCCTTAAATCAGCACAGACAAGAGCTGAGGTTTGTTTTCAAGCTCTCTAGTAAAAGGTAAATAGGCATTGGTTTGTGTGAGCTGTGGAGGGGATGAATAAATTAAGACTCTTTGCACAACAGAAGAGTAGGGTGAAGTGGAAAAAGAGAATCACAGAATCACAGAACTTTAGAGGTTGGAAGGGACCTCCAGAGATCATCCAGTCCAACCCCTCTGCCAAAGCATCATCACCCAGGATAGTCTGCACAGGAATGCATCCAGGCAGGTTTTGAAAGTCTCCAGAGGAGACTCCACAACCTCTCTGGGCAGCTTGTTCCAGTGCTCTGTCGCCCTCACTCTAAAGAAGTTTCTCCTCAATTTGAGGTGAAACCTTCTCTGTTCCAGTTTGTATGCATTGCTTCTCGTCTTACTGCTGCACACCACTGAAAGGAGGTTACCCTCCTCCACTTGACACCCACCCTTCAGATATTTGTACACATTGCTCACATCCCCTCTCAGCCTTCTCTTCTCCAGACTAAACAGCTCCAGGGCTCTCAGTCTCTCTTCATAGGGGAGATGCTCAAGTCTCCTACTCATCCAAGGAAGGTGCTTGTGCAAAAGTATTTACCAATGCAACAGCACAAGGAAAGGTCATGCAGCTTGTGGTGCTAAGGCATGGATTTGGTTGCCAGGTGTGCTACACTGGCACCTGCTCTCAAACGATTCTGCTTTCAGACTCGATGTAGTCATGGCTACCTGTCAATGTCTGGAAGGCAGAAGATAGGTTAAATACAAACAAAAACTCTACTTTTGTGTTTTGCTGCTGAAATCTGTGTGGCTGTTTACCTGACTTGGCTGCAAGCTGCTATGCCCCATAGCTGCAGCGGTGCCTTGATGGAAGTTGCAGCCTCAGTGCAATAGGTCCCATTTACTTTGTCAACAAGCCCATGGTGTGGGGGGAGGGTTTGTATGATTTGTTGCCTATTGAAACAATCGTTTACACTTGAATAGAAATGCAAATTACTTTTTTTTTTTTACTAGCTGATTGTTTTATTGGTTCATTAATCCCAAGTTGTGGCAGTCTCTGGTTTATATTTCTTTAATAACCCACTCAAAAAATCAGATCATATTTAGAAATGCTCACAAGCTTTTAAGTTGGTATCTGCATGGCAGGCAGCCCCTGGGGTTAGTGTTGTCTCCTTGCAATGAAGAGACATTTAGAGCGTTTAGGAGATGCTCTTGTTTCTCTGTATTTCCTTTCTCACCAGGACCCATGTGTGTATGTGTTCAGATAAGGCAGGCCCTTTTGTGGTGCTGCAGTGGTGACTGTGAAATGTCTTTATGGAGGAGACATGCAGAGGGACGTTTATCTGTCTGCCTTCATCCCTTTTCAAATTGGTATTTTAGGTAGGATGCATTGTTAGGAGACAAAAACTTTGTGGGCTGTTGGTTTCACTTACAGACCTGAAGGCAAGAGCAGCTCTGAGTGGTGCTGCTGGGGCTTCCTGCTGTGGCATGAACCCTGTTGAATCACAGAATCATAGAATCAGTCAGGGTTGGAAGGGAACACAAGGATCATTTAGTCTGATGGTTTGGGAGTTACCCACCCCCCACACTTTGTAAAATGACCCAGACTAGAACTCAACCGGCTGGAAGCTAAGGACTGAAGCTCTGTTTACAGCTCAGCACAATGTACAAGCAGAGATAGACACTAGAGACAGGAATAGTTACAGACATAGACAAGTTAAAGGGAATACAGAAACACAACTCCCCTCCCAGAAATCAGAGACCCCAGGAGGGGCTCCCAACCACCCTTCCACCTTCTCCCCACCCCTGTACCTTCCCCCAAGGTTTACCTTACACGCAGGGTGAGCTTGGAGGGTGGGCCAGGGGAGTTAGAAGGAAAGTGGTTAGTGAGGTTACTCAGCAGAGAGGAGAAAAAACCAGAAGCCGCTAGACAGCCCAAGACACTGTGCCCCAGAGACTGCAAGCCCGAGTGGCTTATCTGTGTTTTGTATTCTGTTCTTAAATATCTCAGCAAGACTATGAGTGAAGCAGACATCACCGTTGTTTCCCTTTCACAGCCTATAGTATAATTTTCTCTATTAAATTATTCCAAATACCCTTAAACCAGCACATAGTCTCAAACCCCCTGCCATGGACAGAAGCACCTCATACTAGATCAGGCTGTCTAGAGCCTCATCCAGCCTGGCCATAAACACCTCCAGGGATGAGGCTTCCACCACCTCCCTGGGCAACCCCTTCCAGGATCTCAACACCCTCATGCTGAAGAACTTCTTCCTAGCATCCAGTCTGAATCTACCCATTTCTAGCTTTGTTCCATTCTGCCCAGTCCTATCACTGCCTGACAGCCTAAGAAGTCCCTCCCCAGCTTTCTTGTGGCCCCCTTAAGATTCGGAAAGGCCACGACGAGGTCACCTGGGAGGCTTCTGTTTCTCTGCAAAAGCTTGCCGTGCTCCAAGTTTGTCATCACAGCATGAGTGGAACACAAATTGCCTCCTCTCCCCCTCCCAGTCTGTTCTGGCTTGGTGTGTGCATACATATGCAGGGACATAGTTGTGTGGGGAGCTGGGTGGGAGTGTTTCCCCAGTGCTGGTGTTCCCACGCCGGGACGCTGTCCAGCTCTATCACCCAGCTCCCCTCTCATTTTGGTGTTACTGGGAAGAAGAAGAAAATCTGGCATTGCCACTTCTTACAGCATTATAATTAATCTTGAGATGATCACTTGGGGCTTCCAGAAGCCCTAGCCTCTAATCAGTTTAATGTACTGGAGCTGATCCTCCTTCCCACTTTCCCATCTCAGTTTTCATTTATAGCGTCCCTTTGTAGTGGGAAGAGCTCAAGAACTGCATGCATGCAGTAGCTCTGGTCTGTGGATCACAGAATCACAGAAACATTCAGGTTGGAAAACCCCTCAGGATCACCAAGTCCAACCTGTAAGCCTACTTTACAAGATTCACGTTAAACCATATCCCCAAGCACCACATCCAAACCACCCTTAAACACATCCAGGGTTGGTGACTCCACCACCTCCCTGGGCAGCTCATTCCAGTCCCTGACCACTCTCTTCATGAAAAGCTTTTTCCTAATGTCCAATCTAAACCTCCCCAGTCTCAGCTTGGGGCCATTCCCCCTTGTTCTGTCTCCAATTCCCTGTGAGAAAAGACCAGCACCAACCTCTCTACAATATCCCTTCAGGTAGGTGTAGACAGCAATGAGGTCTCCCCTCAGTCTCCTGTTTTTCAAACTAAACAGCCCCAGTTCCCTCATTCTCCCTATGGGTATCCAGTAGGTGGGATGTCTTTGAACCCAAACCTTCTTAAGGTGGTCTACAAGAAAGCTAGGGAGGGAATTTTTAGGATGTCAGGTAGGGATAGGACTGGGGGGAATGGAACAGAGCTAGAAATGGGTAGATTCAGACTGGATGTTAGGAAGAAAACTGGATAGAAAAATCTCAAAACACACAAACCTTCTAAAATAAAGAGAATCCTCTAAGTCTTCCATATCAATAACTTGATGTTTATTCATTAGTTATTTTTAGTTTTAAACAAGAACCTGAGTTTTCAGGACCTGGCTGAAATTTTTGCATACTTGGGGATGATGGTAGGAGAGAAATGCACAGTTAGTGTGAAGCTGTGTTCTCTGAGTGACAGGAACAGCCAGGAGACCCTTGCTGGCAGCTCTTCCTGGCCCCACAGTGCCACTTCCAGCAAGTGCCCTCTGCTTGTGGGCACCCTGGCCTGCATCAGGAATAGTGTGGCCAGCAGGAGCAGGGAGGTCATTCTGCCCCTGGACTCTGCACTGGTTAGGCCACACTTTGAGTCCTGTGTCCAGTTCTGGGCCCCTCAATTGAAGAAGGACATTGAGGTGCTTGAGCGTGTCCAGAGAAGGGCAACGAGGCTGGGGAGAGGCCTTGAGCACAGCCCTATGGAGAGAGGCTGAGGGAGCTGGGATTGGTTAGCCTGGAGAAGAGGAGGCTCAGGGGAGACCTTCTTGCTGTCTACAACTACCTGAGGGGTGGCTGTAGCCAGGAGGAGGTTACCTTCTTCTCTCAGGCAACCAATGACAGAACAAGAGGACACAGTCTCAAGCTGTGCCAGGGGAAGTTTAGGCTGGAGGTAAGGAGAAAGTTCTTGCCTGAGAGAGCCATTGGCTACTGGAATGGGCTGCCCAGGGAGGTGGTGGAGTCACCGTCCCTGGAGGTGTTCAAGGCGGGTTTGGACGTGGCACTTGGTGCCATGGTCTGGTCTTGAGGTCTGTGGTGATGGGTTGGACTTGATGAGCTTTGAGGTCTCTTCCAACCCTGGTGATACTGTGATACTCTGGTAGCAATCTCCAGCAGCTGACTGGGAGCACTGAGAGGCTGCCCAGCTACTGAGAACAGAAAATTACCAAGGGAACCACAAAAATGATGAAGGAGGTGGAAGATCTTCCTTAGGAGGGGAGCCTGAGGGAGCTGGGGCTGTGCTGCTTGGAGAGGAGGAGCCTGAGGGGGGACCTCATGAATGTTTGTAAAGGTGTGTGCCAAGAGGCTGGAGGCAGACTCTGCTGGGTGATGCCAAATGACAGCACAAGGACCACTGGGTGGAGCTTGAGGCAGAGGAAGTTCCATGGAAACATGAGGAAAATGTTTTCCCTGTGAGGGTGACAGAACCCTGGAAGAGACTGCCCAGGGGGACTGTGGAGTCTTCCTCTGTGGAGATATTCCAGAGCTGCCTGAATTTGTTCCTGTGTGATCTGCTCTAGGTGATGCTGCTCTGGCAGGGAGGTTGGACTGGATGAGCTTTGGAGGTCCCTTCCAGCCCCTAAGATTCTGTGATTCTGTGTGATGCTGTAACAGAAGATGGGTTGGTGTCAGTGATAGTTGGTCCTCCCTCAGGCAGCCTCCTCTGGCTAAGCCTGTTCCCTGAGGCAGTGTTATTTTTATCTGCCTTAAGGCACTGAAGGGACAGGTGAAGGTCACAGCATCCAGATCTGTGGTTTTAAATCCTTTCCTGGTGCTTGTATCCCTGCCCCTGGGCATGCTCTGTGTGGCCATGGCCTAGGAGGGAGTGTTGGGTGAGGAAAGCACATCCCTTGTGTTGCAGTAAACATACTCTGGTAGTTTACTTTTCATAGAATCATAGAATCATAGAATCATAGAATGGTAAGGTTGGAAGGGACCTCAAGGATCATCTAGTTCCAACCCCCTGCCATAGGCAGGGACACCTCCCACTAGTACAGCTCACTCAAGGTCTCATCCAACCTGGCCTTGAACACCTCCAGGGAGGGAGTAGCCACGACCTCCCTGGGCAACCTGTTCCAGTGTCTCACACAGCACCTTTGGCTGCAGCTCAGCATTTTTTCAGTGGTTAGATAAGATTATCTTATCAGAAGATTTCCCTGCTGGGATATATCCAACCAGATGCTGTTTTCCTTTTGAAGTCCACAAGCTGGCTTCAAATTGAGTTGGGGATTTTTGTCCTGCTCCATGCACAGATTGCAATGAATTGTTTTCCTAATAGTGTGGTAACCTACTGGGAAGTGAGGTGGCCAGATTGGGTGATTTATGTATTGCCATTAAGTAATGTAGAAAGGACCCATAAACCTGAGCATGCTGGAGCACATATTCATGATCCAAACATTGTTCATAGCCAGGTATATCTTTTTCTTTTTCTTCTTCCTTTTTCTTTTTTTCCCTTCTTCTTCTTTCTTTCTGTGTTGCCTGGAGACTTTTATACCTCCTGCTATTGAGTTACCTGGAACAGCAATATTTGCCTGGCTCTCCTCCAGGCTGATGACAGGGAAGCATTTGGAATATTGTGGCTGGTTCTGGGCCTCTCAGTTCTAGAAGGAACTCAGGGAACTGCTTGAAGTAGTCCAGTGCAGAGCCACAAAAATGATGGAGTGGAAGATCTTCCTTAGGAGGAGAACCTGAGAGAGCTGGGGCTGTGCTGCTGGGAGAGGAGGAGCCTGAGGAGGGACCTCAGGAATGGTTATAAAGATGTGCAGGGTGAGTGCCAAGAGGCTGGAGCCAGGCTCTGCTGGATGATGCCCAATGCCAGGACAAGGGGCAATGGGTGGAAGTTGAGGCATAGGAAGTCCCATGAAAACACGAGGAGGAAGTTTTTTTCCCTGTGAGGGTGTCAGAACCCTGGAAGAGGCTGCCCAGGAGGGTTGTGGATTCTCCCTCTCTGGAGATACTGAAGATCTACCTGGATGAGTTCCTGTGTGATGTGGTATAGGTGATCTTGCTTTGGCAGGGGAGATTGGACTGGATGAGCTGTGAATGTCCCTCCCAGCCCCATACCTTCTGTGAGTCTGTGTGATGTCCAGTGCAGCTGAGTGCCCTTTGCTGTAGGGGCAGGCACTTAGGGACATGTGGCCAGGATGAGGAAGAAGTGCACAGGTAGCATGCTGGATGCTCCCACGGGCAGTAGTGACAGCTGAACGTGAGCCCTTCCTGTGCCTTCAGCAGGCCAGTGATGGAAGTCTCCCGATGTGGAAAGGAGCTGTTTCCAGAAACCCATGTGTCCGAGTGGGTGAGGACTTCTCCCTTAGCTTTGGCCCTTCAAGGTGGCTGGTGTAGGACAATAGGCAGCACTGAACCATTCTGAAGCACAGCACAACGATTTAGTAAGGACACAGATGGTTTGTCCCCAGCTGGTCTGTGCATTTCAGACTTGCTTTTTCTTTTTTTTCTTTGCTCTGAAGAGGCTGAATTCCCTATGCAGGTGTGGGATTTGCTGTCTGGAAACAGTCCTGTCTTGAGCTTGGTTTTCTCACTTGCTTGAGGTAACTTTCCCACTAGAGAAGTTACCTACAACCTCAGGGAGCTGATGGTTGCCTTCTGCTTACTTCAGGCCACTAGCAGGCAGACAGCTCTTGAGGTGTCGGATCCTTCTGCAGGTGATATATTAGGACCTCTTCTAGGTAACAAGTGATAGGACAAGAGGAAATGGCCTCAATCTGCACCAGGGAAAGTTTAAATTAGATATTAGGAAATATTTGTTCACTGAAAGAGTCATCAGGCACTGGAACAAGCTGTCCAGGCAAGTGGTGGAATCACCATTCCTGGAGGTGTTTAAAAAGACATTTGGATGAGGTGCTTAGAGACATGGTCTAACAGTTGTGTACAGGGAGGTAGAATCATAGAATGGTAAGGTTGGAAGGGACCTCAAGGATCATCTAGTTCCAATCCCTTGCCATAGGCAGGGACACCTCCCACTAGTACAGCTCACTGAAGGCCTCATCCAGCCTGGCCTTGAACACCTCCAGGAGGGAGCAGTCACAACCTCCCTGGGCAACCTGTGCCAGTGTCTCACCACCCTCACTGCAAAGAACTTCCTGCTAATATCCAGTTTCAATCTCCCCTCTGCCAGTTCAAACCCATTGCCCCTTGTCCTGTCATTGCAAGACCTTGTCAAGAGTCCCTCCCCAGCCTTCCTGTAGGCCCCCTTCAGATACTGGAATGCTACTCTAAGGTGTCCTGGAAGCCTTATCTTCTCCAGGCTGCAGAGCCCAAACTCTCTCAGCCTGTTCTCACAGCAGAACTGCTGCAGCCCTCTCAGCATCATGGTGGCCTCCTCTGGACCCACTTCAACACTTCCATGTCCTTCCTGTGCTGAGGGCTCCAGAACTGCACACAGGATTCCAGGTGGGGACTGAGGAGAGCAGAGTAAAGGGGCAGAATCCCCTCCCTTGCCCTGCTGCCCACACTGCTCTTGCTGCAGC
>VWZE01014639.1:107152-136763 GCA_013396675.1 Eubucco bourcierii | reverse complement strand
ACACAGACACAGACATACACACACGGACATACACACAGACACACACACACACACATAGACACACAGAGACACACACGCAGGCATACACAGACACACACACAGAGACACACACAGACACAGACATACACACACGGACATACACACAGACACACACACACACATAGACACACAGAGACACACACGCAGGCATACACAGACACACACATAGAGACACACACAGACACAGACATACACACACGGACATACACACAGACACACACACACACATAGACACACAGAGACACACACACACACACACACAGACACACACACAGAGACACACAGACAGAGACATACACACACACACGTAGACACACAGACACACACACAGAGACATACTGTAAAGGTTTGGGAGTTCCCCCGNCCTTACGTGCAAGGTAAATTAGGAGGATCAGCCAGAAGGGTTAGAAGAAAAGTGGTTAGTGAGGATTAATTAGCAGAGGAGCCAGAGCCCAGAAGCTGCTAGATCCCACCAGCAGCTCCTGTTCCAGCAAGCGACAGAGAGAGACTGACTTATCTATTGTTTTGATTAGTGTTCCCAAACAATTCTCCAGCAAGCGTATGAGTGCAGTAGACATCATGATGTTTTCCTTTCACAGCCTAGAGTGTAATTTTCTCTATTAAAATATTCTAATTAGCCTCAAACCAGCACACATACACAGAGACACACACACAGATATACACACACGGACAGACACACACACTCACATAGACACACAGACACACACACTCACATAGACACACACACACACATAGACACACAGACACACACAGAGACACATACAGACATACACACACACACATACACACAGAGACATACACACATATAGACATACGCACACACAGACAGACACACAGAGACAGACAGGCAGACACACAGACACAGACACACATATAGACATACACACACACAGACAGACACACACAGAGACACACACACACACATAGACAGACAGGCAGACACACACACACACACACACAGACACATACACACACACAGAGAGACTGCTTTTACCCCTTTTGATTTCAAGAAAAACAAAGAGCTTAAATCTCCTTAATCCCCAAATGCTTTCTCTGTTCTCTCAGCTTTTTATGTTATTGCCAACAAGGCAAAATTGTGGCAGCTTTTCTGGCAGCCAGAGCTGAGTGCCATGTGCAGAACTACTCTGCAGGCTGTCGCCTTACACCTGGACATCGTGCAGTCTTGGCTGGATAGGCCAGACACAGGCTGCTAGATTTGCCAAACCCTGCTAAGCAGTAGAAGATGGAAGGAGTTTAACTCTGTATTTTCACAGGAGCACAGAATGTTAGGGGTTGGAAGGGATCTCCAGAGATCAATGAGTCCAACCCCCCTGCAAGAGCAGGACCAGACAATCTAGCTCAGGTCACACAGGAACACATCCAGACAGGGCTGGAAAGGCTCCAGAGGAGACTCCACAACTTCTCTGGGCAGCCTGTGCCAGTGCTCTGGGACCCTTACAGTACAGAAGTTCTTGCTCATGTTGAGGTGGAACTTCCTGTGCTGTAGTTTACATCCACTGTCCTATCAGAGAGCACAAGTGAGATGAGTTTGTCCCCTCCTTCTTGCTCCCCAGCCCTCAGCTATTTATAAACATTGATTAGATCCCCTCTAAGTCTTCTCTTCACCGGACCAAAGAGCCCCAGGTCCCTCAGCCTCTCCTCACAGGGCAGTGCTCCAGCCTCTTAATCACCTTCATAGCTCTCCATTGGGCCCTCTCCAGCAGATCCCTGTCCCTCCTGAACTGGGGAGCCCAAAACTGCATGCAGTACTCCAGGCGAGGTTTCACCAGGGCAGATTAGAGGGGGAGGAGAACCTCCCTGGATCTACTGACCATACTCCTCTTAATGCACCCCAGATCTTCTTGGCCACAAGGGCACTTTGCTGTCCCATTTTCTGTGACCCCTGCTTAATATCTCCTGGGACTGCTTAGGGAATGCCTGCACAGATGCACCTCTCACAGCACAGCATATGAGAGTGCAGTGCAATTGGAGACAGCTTCTCTATTAAGTGAGCTGCAGAGGCCAGAAAGGATGTCTGAAATTTTAAAGGCAAGTCAGCATCTAAGGAATGGGACAAGACATGGGTAAACCACCTGAGCAGCTGTATTGCCCTGTGCAGCAATCACCCTGCAGATGCAGTTCATTTTCAGTCAGGTTGTCTTAATAAAAACTCCTTTGCTGTGGTAGGTCATCCCCTGAGATCAGTTTTAGCCTTTTTTTTAGATCCTCTCTCAGTGGAGGATCAGTGGACCAGTGAAGACCTCCCAGATCAGTACACCACAGAAGCTGGTGAGAGATGAGAAAGTGAACCAGATGAACTTGCTCTGTCAGCCCTGAGCCCAGGCACCACAGAATCACAGACTGTTAGATGTTGGAAGTGACCTCCAGAGATCACCAGAGTCCAAGCCGCTGCCAAGGCAGGATCACCCAGGGTAGTCTGCACAGGAAAGCATCCAGGCAGGTTTTGAAAGCCTCCAGAGAAGGAGACTCCACAACCTCTCTGGGCAGCCTGTTCCAGGGCTCTGTCACCTTCACTCTAAAGAAGTTTCTCCTCACATGGAGCTGAAACCTTCTCTGTTCCAGATTGTATCTATTGCTTCTTGGCTTATTGCTGCTGACCACCCAAAAGAGCTTGGCCCCCTCCACTTGAAAGTCTCCTCTCTGGAGCTAGGAGGCTTCACAACCTCTCTGGGTAGCCTGTTCCAGTGCTCCATCCACCTCACTGGAAAAAAGTCTCTCCTCATGTTGAGGTGAAGCCTTCTGTTGTTCCTTGTCCTATCACTGGACATCACCAAAAAGAGCCTGGCACCTTCATCTTGACACCCACTCCTCAGATAGTTATAGACATTGCTTAGATGCCCTCTCAGCCTTCTCTTCTCCAGAATAGGCAGCCCCAGGGCTCTCAGTCTCTCTTCATAGGGAGATGCTGAAGTCTCCCAATCATCCTCGTGGCTCTCTGTTGGACTCTCCAGCAGGTCCCTGTCTCTCCTGAACTGGGGAGCCCAAAACTGGGCACAGTACTCCAGGTGTGGTCTCAGCAGGACAAAGCAGAGGGGGAGCAGAACCTCCCTAGCCCTTCTGGCCACACTTTTCCTGATGCAGCCCAGGATGCCATTGGCTCTCTTGGCCACAAGGGCACATTGCTGGCCCATGCAGAACTTGCTGCCCACCAGCACTCCAAGCTCTTTCTCCATGGAGCTGCTCTTTAGCAGGGCAGCCCCAAGCTGTACTGGTGCCTGCTGTTATTTCTCCCCAGGTGCAAGACCCTGCACTTGTCCTTATTGACCTTCATGAGTTTTGCCTTCACCCAGCTCTCAGCCTGTCCAGGACTCATTGCATGGCAGCACAGCCTGAGGGGTGTCAGCCAGACCCCCAGCACCATGATACCTGCCAGCACTGAGGTCCTCACCCATCACCTGCTGCAGAGGACCTCTCAGCCTTCCCCCCAGGGTCAACCCTGCAAGCAGCAAACATAAAGACATTGCAGAGGCTTTTCAGAGAGAAACCCAGGAGGGGAAAAAAAATTAACCCTTGAATGCAATTTAGATGAAAAAGAAAATGTTGATGTCTGCCATAGCTTAGAGACTACAAGTCTGGAGCTTGGAACCAAAGACCTAAGACCAGATCTTAGAGCTGTCTTTTTGTAATTCAAACCCTGCAGCTTTGATCTTTGTCTTGAGAGCAAGAGGGACTAATTAAAGGACATAATCAAGGTGAACAGAGAGCCTAGTGAGCCTGGGAAACCTTTTTTACCTGAGGTGATTTAATTTCTACCTCCTACAAACCAAAGCCCTCCAAAGATTTTCAAGCCAAGGAAAGTCAAATGCTACCAGAAGAACTTGTCAGACTGATAAAAACCTTTCATAACCTTAGAGAGGCAGTACCCAAGCAAACTCTCCTTTGATTTCTGTCCATAAAAATTGCAAGTTTGCTTCTTTAAGGAACTTAGCAGGTTATTCTCTGGGGTTTGGGTGCCTCTTCTTTCTCCTCATCTTGGCTGAGGACTGGCAAGATTTTCATTAGCATCATAGAATGGTAAGGTTGGAAGGGACATCAAAGATCATCTAGTTCCAGTACCCTGCCATAGGCAGGGATACCTCCCACTAGAACAGGTCACTCAAGGCCTCCTCCAACCTGGCCTTCAACACATCCAGGGAGGGAGCAGCCACAACCTCCCTGGGCAACCTGTGCCAGTGTCTCACCACCCTCACTGCAAAGAACTTCCTCCTAACATCCAGTTTCAATCTCCCCTCTGCCAGTTTAAACCCATTGCCCCTTGTCCTGTCATTGCAAGACCTTGTCAATAGTCCCTCCCCAGCCTTCCTGTAGGCCCCCTTCAGATACTGGAAGGCTACTCTAAGGTCTCCTGGAAACCTTCTATCCTCCAGGCTGCAGAGCCCCAACTCTCTCAGCCTGTCCTCATAGCAGAGCTGCTGCAGCCCTCTGAGCATCTTGGTGGCCTCCTCTGGACTGGCTCCAACAGTTCCATGTCCTTCCTGTGCTGGGGGCTCCAAAACTGCACACAGGACTCCAGGTGGGGTCTGACGAGAGCAGAGTAAAGTGGCAGAATCCCCTCCCTTGCCCTGCTGCCCACACTGCTCTTGATGCAGCCCAGCACACAGTTGCTGTCTGGGCTGCACTCACACTGCAGGCTCATGTTGAGCTTTTCATCACCCCACACTCCCAGGGCCTTTTCCTCAGGGCTGCTCTCAGCCATTCCCCACCCAGCCTGTATTTGTGCTTGGGATTGTGCCTACCCAGGTGCAGGACCTTACACTTGGCCTTGTTGAGTTTCATGAGGTTGGCCTGGGCACACCTCTGCAGCCTGTGCAGGTCCCTCTGGATGGATCCCTGCCCTCTAGCAAGTCGACTGTGCCACACAGCTTGGTGCCATCTGCACACTTGCTGAGGGTGCACTGATTCCTCTGATGTTCAAGGTGAGGCTGTACAGAGCTGTGGGCAGCCAGATCTAGTTGAGGATGCTCCTGCTGACTGTGGTGGGGGGGGTTAGACTGGATGACCTTTCTGTGATTCTATAACCAGACAGTTTCTAGAGGCTCTGCAAACAGATTTAACCAGTGCAGATAACATTAGACTGTCCCATTTCTGCCTCTACCATATCCCAGGTAAATAATTTCCAGGATGAAGAAAGTCTTTCAGTGTCCAGGTTCATTTAGCTTATATCTTTGGGAAACCAACAGCAACATTTCTCACCCCTGGGTGGATCTTCTAGCAGCAAGACCCGTGAGGGTTTCATTAGTTAATGCCTGTATGCAATTTCTGAATGTTTTCTGTTTTGCTGTGTTTCTCCAAGGCAGGTAACACACCTCTTCACCTGGCTTGCCAGAACAGCCATTCCCAGAGCACTCGTGTTTTGCTGCTTGGAGGATCTCGAGCAGACCTCAAAAACAATGTGAGTTTTGAAAGGAACATTTCATTTCTGCCTGCCTCTGCTCAAGCTGTGCTGCTTTCAATTGTCAGCCTTGCTCAGGAATGCTTTAAGCTGTGCTTTTTATTATTAGAAATGCCATTGATAAACACCCTCTAACAAACCATGGGGATGTATCCATATCCTGAGGGATCCATAGGAATGCTTTGGATAAGACTGAGCGATGCACTGCTTGTACCTGACCTCTTGGAAGGCACCAAAGGGGAAAAGGATCTGAGGGTCCTGGTGGATAGGAGGTTGACCAGGAGCCAGCAATGTGCTCTGGTGGTCAGGAGGGGAAATGTCATTCTGGGGTGTATTAAGAGGGCTGTGGTTAGTAGGTTGAGAGAGGTTCTCCTGCCCCTATACTGTGCCCTGCTGAGGTGTGCTGGTTTGGGACTAATTGGAATATTTTAATAGAGAAAATTATATTATAGGCTGTGAAAGGAAAACAGTGGTGATGTCTGCTTCACTCATAGGCTTGCTGAGATGTTTAAGAACACAAAAGAAAAGTCTCTCGTGCCTCAAACCAGCACATGAGACCATATCTGGAGTAGTGTCCAGTCCCCCATTTCAAGAGGGACATAGAACTGCTGGAGAGAGTCCAGTCCAGAGCAACAAAGATATTAAGGGAGTGGAAAATCTGTTATGAGGAGAGCCTGAGGGAGCTGGGGCTGTGCTGTTTGGAGGAGACTGAGAGGTGACCTCATCAATGTTTATAAATGTGTGCAGGGTGAGTGCCAAGAAGATGGAGCCAGGCTCTGCTGGGTGCTGCCCAGTGACAGGACAAGGGGCAATGGGTGGGAGCTGAGGCACAGAAACTTTCATTTAAACATGAAGATTTTTTTCAGAACCCTGGAAGAGGCTGCGCAGGGGGCAGGGGGTTGTGGAGTCTCCCTCTCTGGAGATATTCAAGAGCTGCCTGGATGTGTTCCTGTGTGATCTGCTCTAGGTGATGCTGCTCTGGCAGAGGAGTTGGACTGGATGAGCTTTGGAGGTCCCTTCCAGCCCCTGACATTCTGTGATTCTGTGATTGAGTGGAGATGGGAGGAGTCAAGGAGGGTTTTGCCCTTGCACAGACTGAAGCAGCTGGTCCTTTGCTGCTTCTCAGGATCCATACACTGTTGGGCAGTTCTGCAAAAGGCTTCCTCTTCCCAAAAGATGGAAATCTTAAAGTGTTTTTATGCCAGAGTGGTTAAAGTCTTCATCCCTGCCCTCACTGAGACATAATATATACCCTGTGTCAGTTTGTCAAATGAGGTAGTTTCAAGGTGACTTCAATTTCAGGCAGTTCTGGACATAATGGATCTGGCATGACAAAGGGGAGAGAAAAAGGAAGAGAGATGCTTTGGTCCACGCTTGTTAACAAGGTGGACAGATGCCCACAGGAGTGGAAACCCATGGGGCTCTGCTCCCTGTCACAGGATCACAGAAAAACATTCAGGTTGGAAAAGCCTCTCAGGATCACCAAGTCCAACCCAGAACTCTGCTCTACAAGGCTCACCCTAAACCATAGCCCCAGGCACCACATCCAAACCACCTTTAAACACATCCAGGGCTGCTGACTCCTCTGCCTGCCTGGGCAGCCCATTGTAGTGTCCAAGCTGCACATGTGACACCCCTTGTGGGGGAGATGCTGTGGCCTCCACTCCTCCTGTTTTCTTCTTTGTGTGCAGCACTCAGCACTCAGCTGAGCTTCCAAATTGGTTTGCAGTTCAGAGTAACAGATGTAAAAATGTTAAGTCAGGTTTGGTAGTGCAGTAAAAGAGCATTTGATCACTGCAGTATGAGGAGAGACTGAGGGGGTTGGGGTTCTTCAGCTCGGAGAGGAGAAGGCTCCCAGGTGACCTTATGGTGACCTTTCAGTATCTTAAGGAGGCTACAAGAAAGCTGGGGAGGCACTTTTGAGGGTGTCAGGTAGTAACAGGACTGGAGGGAATGGAACAAAGCAAGGAATGGGTAGATTCAGACTGGACGTTAGGAAGAAGTTCTTCAGCATGAGGGTGTTGAGACCCTGGAATGGGTTTCCCAGGGAGGTGGTGGAAGCCTCATCCCTGGAGGTGTTAAAGGCCAGGCTGGATGAGGCTGTGGACAGCCTGATCTAGTGTGAGGTGTCCCTGCTCATGGCAGTGGGGTTGAAACTAGATAATCCTTGTGTTCCCTTCCAACCCTGACTGATTTTATGCTTCTATGATTCCTATCACCTTGCCAGACCCCTGCTCTTGCTAACATTTCCCACCCCTTAGAGTAGGTTTTGCCCTGCAGAGAAGACAGCATTGCTGCCTGTTTGGTGGGTGTGTGTGGCATTTACTGCTCTTTTTGGTTTAGCAGGTTTGGTTTCAGCCCTGAACTCCACGACAAGCACAAGCTTTTGTACTGTGATTACATGCTCAGAGCTTTGTTTCTGTTTGCAGGCAGGAGATACCTGTCTGCATGTGGCTGCTCGTTATAATCACTTGCCCATCATTAGGGTGCTGCTCAGTGCTTTCTGTTCTGTCCATGAAAAGAATCAGGTCAGTGCATGAAGCTCATTGTGACTCTGTGCCCTGTGCAGATAGAGAGTTGTTGGGAAGAGAGATTCCTGCCCAAGCAATCCCGTTGTACTCTGTGTTTCAGTGTACCACCAAATGCCTGAGCTTCTAAGGACAGCCTCAGAGTAATGGCTTATCAGTGGTTTGTTATTTTGCCATCCCATTTGCATCATTTCTGTAAAGCATTGCCTGTTTCTGAGGTTCTGCAGTTGTGTGTTGGGGTATAAAGAGGGTTAGGAGCATAGGGTTAAGAGTTGGTGCTCCTAGGTCCTTACCAGTTCAGTCCAGAATGGTGCTGGACAAGAAATCCACTATTTTGAGTGGAGCCCCTTTTCTCCTCTGTAGCGAGGATTTAATGATCCTGTGGCCATTCCAGAGACATTTTGAAGCTGAGCTCACTAACCTTCGGGTACTCCAGAAGTGCAAATTCTTCAGGAGTACTTTTCCTTGCTGCATTTTGCTGCAGGGGGAAATAAAAAGACAGGAGAAAGCGTGGGGGGAAATGGTTTAAATTCAAAGTAATGATCAGGCTAACTTTTGATTCATCATCCATAGTTGTCTTATAGGGGAATAACTGATTGCTGTACTTACAGCATAGCCTGGTTGAGTGATAGAAGGGATTTGATTTAGCACATTAAACTGTGTTAAATCTGCTAAATAAGCAAGTCCCGTGGTGCTTAACTGCATCGTCTCATGGTCCTGGGAAATTGTCCATGTGTAGTTGAGCAGCATCAAGATGTTTTCTGATCTGCACATTTAACCTTGTTTCTTAGATGTAAGACCTACAGCAGACAAAATAGGTTCCAGCATGTTAAATTGACTAATTTTATTTGGAAATGAGATTTCTTTTTTTTTTTTTTTTTTTTTTTTTTTTTTTTAACTTGCAAAATGGGTTACTGAGTATTAACTAGTGTGAGTTTGGCCCAGAGAGGCACCACTTCCCTTCCTTCCCCAACAGCACCCAAAGTTATTCCAGACCTGCACATCTAATTTCTGAACACTCCTCAACCCAGTTAAGCAACAAGGGATAGATTTCCATTAGGCTCAGGGAGATGTCATCTTCTGAAGGCAGAATGCAAGGCCAAGGGGCCAGGAGGGCAGCATATGCACGTGTCCTTTCCGCCTTCAGCAGCTGCTGGCTTTGTTACTGGTGCCCAAATCTGGTCACAGCTGTCTTCACCTTCCTGCCCTGGGACAAGGGCAGGGCAGTGTGTTGGTGCTGGACCTAGCTTGCCCCCTGGCTTTGAGCCCAAAGCTGTTTTTCTTGAGGAATTTCGTTAAGAGGACATGGTCTGTCTGGCTGCTGCTAGCTCTCTGGTTGTCCTTCAGTAATGTGATCCATGAGCACCTGCACACCAAAGAACTGAGCCTGCAGGGGAAGAAAAAACAAAGGGAAAGAGAAGGCCGTGGTGGGAAAACCAGTTCTGCCCTCAGAGCTTGTATCTGTTTGCTGGCAGTGGAGCTGGGCTGTCTCCAAGCTGTGTCATGTGTCACCTGGTTTAGTTAAACCAGATCACCAGGGCCCCAGCTGCACTTCTCAAAACCAGGCTGAAGTAGCTCCTTGGCCCCTCCTGTCCCCTTCCTCCCAACACTCTTTTATTGAGCAGGCCAGACTCTGCATCAGTAGGTATAGGTCTTCTGAGCATCTTTGAGGAAAGGAAAGGGTGATTTCTGCAGGGTGAGACCCAAGGCCTTTGTGTAACACTGTTGTTTTCTGCTTTCTAACTTGCAGGCAGGGGATACTGCTCTCCATGTAGCTGCTGCTCTAAATCACAAGAAGGTGGTTAAGCTGCTGCTGGAAGCAGGAGCTGATGCATCTGTTGTCAACAATGTAAGCAGGACGTGGAGTTTCTGTGGTGTTTTGTGTTGATGCAGACTCCCTTCAACACTCTCCATAGTGTTGGTAGGGAATGTTTGGGTGTTAGACCTGAATTAAATCTGGGTGAAGGAAAGCAGTTAGTCACATTACTCCTGTGCACAGAGCGTGCACTGACCTGGGGAGGAGAAATTCCACATTTCCAGTAACTGATATTTTGAAGGAAATACTGTTTTTTCCTCTCAGGCAGGTCAGACCCCTCTAGAGGTTGCCAGGCAGCACAATAACCCCGAGGTTGCACTGCTCCTCACTAAAGCATCACAGGTACGTTGCAAGTCTCTTTCCATCACACAGACACATGCATGTGGAACTGAGGTCGCTTAACCCTGAGAGACCACATGGCCTGGTCCTTCATCTTCTACTGTGAAAGGTGCCTGCTTGGTGTGCTGGTTTCAGGTCTGGTGACATGGAGCCTTTCAGCCCCTGAGCCCAGCCAGGTGTTCAGCATGAAGTGCTGTCAGAGGTCCCAGTGAGGCTGGAGTAGCCAGAAGCAGTAATACCTGGCCCAGGTGTTAGAAAGCTGCCCTGTACCTGCGAGCTTCTGGGTTGTGTCACTCTGCTGCCTGGCTCAGACATGTCCTGTCCCTAGCATGGTTGCTCACACTGGCAGGTGCTTTGATAATGGGGACAAAATGTCCTTTCCATAGCCTGCTGCTGGGTGTGAAATGCTACAGTGCTCCTTAGGCCAGGAGGCACATGGGACAGCTCTGGTGTGAGGTCAGGTGCCATCCCTACCCAGGAGGCACATGGGACAGCTCTGGTGTGAGGTCAGGTGCCATCCCTACCCAGGAGGCACATGGGACAGCTCTGGTATGAGGTCAGGTGCCATCCCTACCCAGGAGGCACATGGGACAGCTCTGGTATGAGGTCAGGTGCCATCCCTACCCAGGAGGCACATGGGACAGCTCTGGTGTGAGGTCAGGTGCCATCCCTACCCAGGAGGCACATGGGACAGCTCTGGTATGAGGTCAGGTGCCATCCCTACCCAGGAGGCACATGGGACAGCTCTGGTATGAGGTCAGGTGCCATCCTTACCCAGCTCCTCCTCGCCACCTGTGTGTGATAAGGGCTGGCTTGGCTCGGAAACCAGCCTGAGGGCACAGGAGGTGCTCACCCCTCCAGGGAAGAGCAGAGAGCCATGGTAGACATAGCTCAGCGCTGTTGTGTTGTCATGGCTGTAAACATTGCTTGGCCTACCGGCATCCAGCTGGCAGTGCACTCTCCTGTACCCACTGCCTTTTAGATTAAGGTGAGAAAGCTCTGCCCTGGTACTTGGCTTCTGTGGTGGGCAAGAGCATGGCATCACTGAGTAACAGTGTGCTCTGCCTTCAGGTCTCTCGCTTTAACCGTGGGAGAAGCCTGAGGAAGAAGAGAGAGAGACTGAAGGAGGAAAGGCGAGCTCAGTCCGTGCCACGGGATGAAGTGGTACAGAGCAAGGTACGACCTGGCATTGCCAACTGCACCGAGAAGGGTCTGTAAACCCATCAGGGCTCTCGGGAGCCATTGCTTGTGCCTGGCTGTCTGGGGCACGCTTTGCTGCCCACTCACCTGTGCAGAGCAGCTTAAACCTGGGAAAGTGAAGGAAAGGCTCCTTCCCCCCCCACCTCTGCAGCTGCCCTCAGCTCCCTGTCTTTGCTTGGAGCAGGGCAGCGTCTCAGCTGCGGACGACACGCCCAGCAGTGACCAGCCGCCGCAGCAGAAGAGCGACCCCAAGGATGAACATCACTCGACCTCACCAGACCCCAAGGGGAAGAGGAGCAAAAAGAAAAAGCCGAAGGAGAAGGTATCCGGAGCGTTAGGACAGCAGACAGAGCAGGGGTGGTTGCTGAGCAGCAGCAGCACACGTGTCCTGGCCGTGTGTTGCCCAGGCAGGGCAGCAGCCTTGCTGTGCTGGTGGGGCAGAGGTAGTCTTCAGATGCATTTCTGGAGGGGAATTTCTGCTGGTGAGGGTCGGACGAAGCAGCTCTGTGTGCCAGTGGTGGCTGTGCTGGCACACACCGAGGCCGTGGCCGCCGGCTGCAGCCGGATGGGTGTTTTCATCACGTTTGTGCCCTCACTGTCACACCAGCTTTGTCCTGTTCCCGGCAGGAGCAGCTTGCCGGGGGCCATGAACAGGGCGAGTGTTGTGTGTGTTTCCCGCAGGTGTCGGCGCACTCGGACCCCATCTCCCCAGCGGATCAGCAGACGCTCCCTCGGCCCCAGCAGAACCTGCCTAAGCGCAGGACTAAACACCACTGCTCCTCTCCGCCCCCTCCCCACGAGGTCCGAGCCTACCAGCTCTACACTCTCTACCGAGGGAAGGATGGAAAGGTGATGCAGGTGAGCTCTCTGCTTCCCTGATGGAGGGAGGCACAGGGAGCAGTGCCTGGAGGTGGGGCACAGTTAGCTAAGGGTTACCTGAGCTCCCAGAGCTGTGGAATCAGAGCTGTGGATTTGATTTTCCTTGTCTGGGTTTCAGCTGCATTTTAGGCTGAAGTCTGGTGAGCAACAAGCTGGGTTTGTGCATGCCAAAGAAGGCAAACTTAAGCAGTTCTGATCTACAAAGTGTTTCCTATTTGGAGATGAGGCATGAACAGTGATTGGGAATGACACTGGAAATTCTGTGATTTTCAAGAGGAAATGCAAAGAACATTTCCAAGGAAAAGAAATGAGAGCAGTGTGTGAGCACTGAGACTGCTACCCAAGCCAAGAGCCTGGTTAGGCTCAGCATGTCCTGGTCTGATCTTTTATTGCAGCATGTCTTTGGGGGTTCTGGGGATACTGGAGGCAGGAGCTGCACAGAAACTGAGAGTAAACCTGGAGTTACCAGCTCATGCGCATTTCTTAGAGCTGTAGAGTCATACAATCATTTCAGTTGGAAAACATCTTTGAGATCCTCAAATCCAACCTGGTGGGCAGCAAGTTCTGCATGGGCCAGCAATGTGCCCTTGTGGCCAAGAGAGCCAGTGGCATCCTGGGGTACATCAGGAAAGGTTTGTCCAGCAGATCTAGGGAGGTTCTGCTCCCCTCTGCTCTGTCCTGCTGAGACCACACCTGGAATACTGTGCCCAGTTTTGGGCTCCCCAGTTCAGGAGAGACAGGGACCTGCTGGAGAGTCCAACAGAGAGCCACGAGGATGATTGGGGGACTTCAGCATCTCCCTGTGAAGAGAGACTGAGAGCCCTGGGGCTGCCTATTCTGGAGAAGAGAAGGCTGAGAGGGCATCTAAGCAATGTCTATAACTATCTGAGGAGTGGGTGTCAAGATGAAGGTGCCAGGCTCTTTTTGGTGATGTCCAGTGATAGGACAAGGAACAACAGAAGGCTTCACCTCAACATGAGGAGAGACTTTTTTCCAGTGAGGTGGATGGAGCACTGGAACAGGCTACCCAGAGAGGTTGTGAAGCCTCCTAGCTCCAGAGAGGAGACTTTCAAGTGGAGGGGGCCAAGCTCTTTTGGGTGGTCAGCAGCAATAAGCCAAGGAGCAATAGATACAATCTGGAACAGAGAAGGTTTCAGCTCCATGCGAGGAGAAACTTCTTTAGAGTGAAGGTGACAGAGCCCTGGAGCAGGCTGCCCAGAGAGGTTGTGGAGTCTCCTAGCTCCAGAGAGGAGACTTTCAAAGCCCATCTGGATGCATTCCTGTGTGGCCTGTCCTAGGCAATCCTGCTTTTGGCAGGGGTTTTGGACACAATCTCTGGAGGTCCCTTCCAAGCCCCGATGCTCTGTGATCCTGTGATTCTTTATTCCAGTAGAGCCTGGTGTTTTAGTCATTTTTTCCATGCAAGTATTTACCATTCCATGTTTATAAAAAAACAAGAAAGCAGAGAGCAAATTCCCCTGTGGAGACACTAAACGTCTGTAATTGGTGTTTCCTTAATACTTCCTTCCTGTACCTCAGGGAGTTCAACTCTTTCATTCCCTCACATCCATCCACCAGTTCTGCTCAGTCCTTTGCTGTAGCTAAGAAATTCAGCAGGTTCTGAAGGTCACTCAGGTCACACTTCAAAGGTTCTACTTGCCATATTTTCCAACATCTTGCTGTGTGATGCTTGAGGAATTTCCAGACGGGCATTATGGGATTATCCTAAGAGCAGGCTTCAGTAAAGGTTGGAGGACCTTTCATATGTTAAATGCAGTATCTCCCTGCCCCTGGGATCAGATGGTAGGAGGATGGGCCAGTAATGATGACTTGAGGAGCAGGAAGAAAGGTGCAGAGAGCAGATAGGATTTGTATACAAATCTAATCTGTTCCCAAAGATGAGCTTAATAGAGCCAGATTCCCTATTTCCTGAAATGCATGGCAATCCTCTCCCCTGCTTTTTTTTGCTCAGCTGTCTGCTTTGATGCCTTCAGGCCCTGAATATCAAACAGAATTTTTAAAGTAGCTGTATTTCTGAGGCTTTCTCAAGTGCTCCACAAACTACCCACCCTCCCCAGCTGAAGGGAATAGCCCCCAATTTGTGGAACAGCACTGCAGGGCCAGAGGAGAGAGGGAGGCTCCTCTGCAGACTCAGAGCAGCTGCTTTGGGCTCCAGAGCCAGTTTCTGCCTGTGGGCTGCAGAGGACAAATAATCCTCATAAGCTGCTGTTTCAAGCTTTGCTCTGACCACCTCCCCAGGAGATGCTGCTCAGTGCAGCTCCCCTTGCAAAGGAACCTTGGGATGGTGTCATGGGAGTCAAAGGCAGGTGGCCTGTGCACAGCAGGCAAGGGTCAGCTGAATGCAGGGTGGAGGCAGATGCAAGGTCTGAGACCTTGCCACAAAAAAACCCCAAAAGAACACATTGTTTGCATTAGATTAAAAACCCTCAAATTCCCACAAACCCACACAGCCACAATTTTCACTTTTTTGTACAATTCAGAATTCCAGCATTGAGACACAGGGTACAGGCCTGTAACATGGTACCCCTCACCCAGTACCATGGCACACCTGATCTGAGCTCCTGGCTGCTCAGAAATCAGCACTGCTGTTACCATGTGTCCATGGAATCAGATCAAGTCTTTAGCAGAAGGGCCAGCTGTTGTCTGCATACCCAGCTCTCTCAGCTGGAAGATAGGGCTGGGGTCCAGAAGGAAGCTCCCAGAGTCCAACAGGAGATGGTTAGTGACCTGCTGCACCACTTAGACATACACAGGTCTGTGGGAATGGATGGCTTGCACCTGGGGATACTGCAGGAGCTGGCAGAAGTGCTCAGCAAACAACCTTCTGACATTCTTCAGCAGTCCTGGCTAAACAGGGAGGTTCCAGTTGATGGGAGATGGAGATGGGCAAATGTGACCCCCAACAAGAGGATCTAGGGAGTTGCAGACCTGCCAGTCTGACTGTGGTGTCTTCTTCACTGAAAGAGTTATTGAAAACTGGAATAAGCTCTCCAGGGGGGTAGCTGAAGCCCCATCCCTGCAGGTGTTTAAAATAGACACAGAGATGTGGTGCTGAGGCACATGGTTTAGCACCAGCCTTGGTACAGTTAAGAGAGTGGTTGGACTCAGTGATCTTTAAACATCTTTTCCAACCAAAGGGATTCCATCATTCTTTTCTAGTTAGTGCTTTCCCAACTATTAGCCTGTTTGCTGAGCTACTGTGAGATGTTATCAGGAGGCTGAGATACAATACACGGTACAGAAGAGCCCCAGACCAACCCAGGGAGGCTGTGATAATGTTCAAAGTGCCCCAAAAGGATGCAGTGGCACAGCAAGTAAATGTTTGCTCCTTTCAGGCACCGATAAATGGATGTCGTTGTGAGCCCCTGATAAACAAACTGGAGAATCAGCTGGAGGCAACAGTGGAGGAGATAAAAGCTGAGTTTGGGACAGTACAAGATAAGATGAACGTTAAGCTGGGCCAGATGGAAAGCAAAACCCAACACCAAGTAAGAACCTGACCCGGAGGTGTGCTTGCCCACGTGACTATTAGATTTGAAGCTTAATGAATATTTTCATTGTTGTGATTCATTTACTGCTTCTGGCAGTGTGACAACCAGCCTGAAATCTAATGCTCAAGACTAGTGAGCTGTGACATTCCACAGGGATCTAATGTTGCAAACTAGAGTCTTGAGAAAAACACAGTTAATGTGTTAAGTGCCTTCCAGCGCTTGCTTAGACAATCAGTCAGAGTGGCTTGAGGCCCCAAGAGGCAAGAAAGCAGTCCCACAGCTGGCCAGTTCCTAACTGTGAAAATCCCCCTTGCTGAATTGTTTGCACCGAGATCCAAAGTCCTCTGCAGTACTTTTTGGTTTTAATTGTTCATTGGCAATTCTGTGAGCGAGCCCTTTCTAACTGTAGTCGAGAGAGTTGCTAGCAATGGAGCCTGAAAGGCAGAGAGTACTTTGGCTTGCGTGCCTGCCTCACAGCTGGGGGCTTTGCTTGCTCTTTCCCACGGCCGGCTCAGCGGAGGATACTTTGGCTTTCGTGCCTCACAGCTGGGGGCTTTGCTTGCTCTTTCACACGGCCGGGTCAGCTGAGTGGTGTTTCTCTTCCACAGCTCCGCGTCTTAGACAAGCTGATGGCGGAGCGGCTGTCGGCAGAGCGAGCAGAGTGCCTGCAGCGCCTGCAGCAGCACGCCGAGCTGGAGAAGAGCCAGGGCGAGAAGCGGCAGGTAGGGGTCGGAGCAGCTGCTCCTCTTAGCCCAGATGGAGCAGCTCAAGAGTTTCATTCCAACTGGCAGAGAGAATACTGGAGACTGATCTCACCTGGTGAAATGGGCAGAACATCTTCAAAGACCAAATGATTCCTACCCACCATCTTAATCCCCAACCCAGACTTACAAAGCTGTTGCATGAAAACTGGGGAATGCAAAATCCAGTCATAGAATCATAGAATGGTAAGATTGGAAGGGACCTTAAGGACCATGTAGTTTCAACCCCCTGCCATAGGCAGGGACACCTCCCACTAGTACAGGTCACTCAAGGCCTCATCCAACCTGGCCTTGAACACCTCCAGGGAGGGAGCAGCCACAACCTCCCTGGGCAACCTGTTCCAGTGTCTCACCACCCTCACTGTAAAGAACTTCCTCCTAACACTCAGTCTAAATATCCCCTCTACCAGTTTAAACCCATTGCCCCTTGTCCTGTCATTGCAAGACCTTGTCAATAGTCCCTCCCCAGCCTTCCTGTAGGCCCCTTCAGATACTGGAAGGCCACTCCAAGGTCTCCTGGAAGCCTTCTCTTCTCCAGGCTGCAGAGCCCCAACTCTCTCAGCCTGTTCTCATAGCAGAGCTGCTCCAGCCCTCCTCTGCACTCACTCCAACACTTCCATGTCCTTCCTGTGCTGGGGGCTCCAGAACTGCACACAGTACTCTAGATGGGGTCTGACAAGAGCAGAGTAAAGGGGCAGAATCCCCTCCCTTGCTCTACTGCCCACACTGCTCACACTGCAGGCTCATGTTGAGCTTTTCATCAACAGTGCCACTGTTGTGATTTGATTTGGCGGGTATGAATTGTGTGACCTGTAACAAAATTGCTTCTTTCTAACATAGTGCTTCCCAAAAATTCCTCCTGCTGGAGTTTTACCAGTTGTGCTTTCATCTTTTCCTGCATTAAAGACAGGAATATAGGAAGGACATGGAGCTGGTGGAGCAGGTCCAGAGGAGGGCCATGAAAATGCTCCAGGGGTTGGAGCAGCTCTGCTACAAAGCCAGGCTGAGGGAGCTGGGGGTGTGCAGCCTGCAGAAGAGGAGGCTCCAGGGACATCTAATAGCATCTTGCCAGTACCCGAAGGGGGCTACAAGAAGGCTGCAGAGAGACTGTTTGCAAAGGGCTGCAGGGACAGGACGAGGGCAATGGCTGCAAAGCAGAGCAGAGCAGATTTAGATCAGATGTTAGGAACAGGTTCTTTAGCATGAGGCTGGTGGAGCACTGGAATAGGTAACCCAGGGAGGTGGTTGTGGCCCCATTCCTGGAGGTATTCAAAGTAAGACTGGACAGAGCTCTAGGGCAGCCTGATCCAGTTGATGTTCCTGCTGTCTGCAGAGGGGGTTGGACTAGATGACCCTCAGAGGTCCTTTCCAACCCAGACTATTCTGTGATTGTAGTATCTACAAATAATAATGAAGGCTAAGGTCTGTGTTGCTCCTTTTGCTTCTCCATTTGGTTGTGTGCCCTGGGAATCTCTCTTTTCACCTCTGTCTGATCTTTTTTTAACCCATGTATTAAAAGGCTTCAGTTCTTCCCCTCTGCCTTTAGCAGCAATGCACCATCACCAAGCTGTGTATTACTGCTGGTAGTTTTTGTGTGCTGCTTTAACCAGCATCCCAGGAATAACTGTTCCCGTAGAGATCCAGCTCTTGCCTGTCTAGCTTCTGCGAAGACTCACCTTTATAACATGCTAAGAAATCTGTGTTTCTCCACTCAGGCAGGTAAAAAAATGCAATCAGTGTTCTCATTATTGGTATCCTTATAGGAATTCAGAAGTGCACTTTGTGCAGTAACATGTCAAGGCTGTTCCAAATGAGTGTTAAAAGGCTGGGAGCTGTGCTAAGCTCAGCATAAGCTGCTGATCAAGACACTGTGGTGTGACATCCACAGAACACTTTTCTCCAAAGAGAAGTACTTGCTAAAGTAAGGCAGCTGTAGTTTTTATTTCATAGTAAGAGACATAAGTATTCTGTTGGCTTCTGAATCTATCTTCCAGTATGTGAAGGGGACCTACAAGAAAGGTGGCATGGGACTTTATAGGGTGTCAGGTAGGATAGGACTATGGGGAGGGGACTAGAGGAGGGGAGATTTACATTAGACATTAGGAAGAAGTTCTTCAGCATAAGGGTGGTGAGACACTGGTACAGGTTGCCCAGGGAGGTGGTGGAAGCCTCATCCCTGGATGTTTTTAAGACCAGGCTGGATGTGGCTGTGATGTAGTGTGAGGTGTCCTTGCCCATGGCAGGGGAGTTGGAACTGGACAATTCTTGAGGTCCCTTCCAACCCTGACAATTCTGTGCATCTCTAGGCTTGTGCTCTACCTCCCTTTGGGAAATGAGATACATCAGATGAACTGACATTACCATTCTGTGGTTATCAGCTGTTGCTGTTCTGATTGAAGCTACTGAAAAAAAATTGGGCTGAGCTTTACTAAATGCATGGTCCCTGTGTGTTGGAGGGCCTGACCTAAAATCATGATGTCATCTACAACAGGACAGTGGTAAAGCTACTTGTGTTCTAAATGGCTACAGGCAAAGCCTCTGCAGCTGACACAGCCAGGGGGAGGTTACCTTCTTCTCTCAGGCAACCAGTACCAGAACAACAGGACACAGTCTCAAGCTATGCCAGGGGAAGTTTAGGCTGGAGGGGAGGAGAAAGTTCTTGCCTGAGAAAGTCACTGACTGCTGGAATGGGCTGCCCAGGGAGGTGGTGGAGTCACCGTCCCTGGAGGTGTTCAATGGATGTGGCACTTGGTGCCATGGTCTGGTCTTGAGGTCTGTGGTGACGGGTTGGACTTGATGAGCTTTGAGGTCTCTTCCAACCCTGGTGATACTGTGATACTGTGATTAAGCACCTTTGCAATTTGAAAACTGTCAGGGATTGATTATTTAGTGTAGAACTCATCTTTATCACTGAATGAACAGAGGCACAGAGCTTGGGGATGGTATAAAGCTGTGTCCCAGAAGTGTCTGCTTTGAATTTCACTCTTAGAAAATGGCAGCTTTGACCAATGTGATGTTCCCTGCACTTGCAAAGTGCCATTGGCTGTATGATTAACCAAGTCAGCCCTCATCAGAGGCCTTCAGAGCTCCACTTGAAGCAGCACATTCAAATCTGAGAGTGGGTAGCTTGGACTAAAGCTAATGCATAGTTCTTCAGCTTTTCTGATTTGCAGTCCTTTAAATACTCCCATTGCAGCATGCATAGAGTTTAAGCCTGCAGGTAGCCAGCTTGCCTCTCTTTGTCCCCACCACATGTCCTCAGTGGCCCAGGAACCATAGGAGTCATACATGTAATAGGGGCCTGTAATTGATAGTGTGTTTCTCCTAGATTTCCTTGGTCGATGAGCTGAAGACTTGGTGCATGCTGAAGATTCAGAATCTGGAGCTCAAGCTTTCTGGAGATTCCAGGTCATCAAGACCAAAATCAACCTTGTCCACTTGTGAGTCTCTCACCGAGACCCTGGATACGGAGAACAACCCCCACAGTGCCAAGGACTGTAAAGCCACCCAGCCTGTGCTGCAGTCAGAGGGCTCCCACCAGCATTCCTACACCACACTTCCAAATAGCCTCTCGGAAGATGGGGGAAGGAGCAGAGTGCAGATGCCAGAGCAGAGCTTTGGGCAGCATTTTTGCACGCAGCAAGATGGTGCATCGGGTACAACCTCATCAGGTACTTAGATGTCCTTTTCAGAGGCAGCTAATTAACTGAGTAATACTTGTCATAATACCACAGATACTAATTTTGGCTGTGTGCTCTCCCCCATCCCATGGATAATGTTTTGGAATCAGAATAGACTTAGAATCATAGAATCATAGAATCATAGAATGGTAAGGTTGGAAGGGACCTCAAGGATCATCTAGTTNTCCAGGGAGGGAGCATCCACAACCTCCCTGGGCAACCTGTTCCAGTGCCTCACCACCCTTACTGTAAAGAACTTCCTCCTAACATCTAGTCTAAATCTCCCCTCTGCCAGTTTAAGCCCATTGCCCCTTGTCCTGTCATTGCAGGACCTTGTAAATAATCCTTCCCCAGCCTTCCTGTAGGCCCCCTTCAGATACTGGAAGGCTACTATAAGGTCCCCTCGAAGCCTTCTCTTCTCCAGGCTGAAGAGCCCCAACTCCCTCAGCCTGTCCTCATAGGAGAGCTGCTCCAGCCCTCTGATCATCTTTGTGGCCCTCCTCTGGACCCGCTCCAACACTTCCATGTCCTTCCTGTGCTTCCATGTCCTTCCTGTGCTGAGGGTTCAGCCACTTCAAGGCAGCCACTGGGAATAATTTAAGGCGTGGCTGGGTGGAGTTCCACTGCCTTTGCCTGGTGCTTCCATGTCACTGTGTCTTTCAAGCAAAGTCCTTTGATGCTCAGAATAACTCTGTTTCCTGTCGTTTTTTTCCTGTTTCCCAGCTGGAATTGCTCCCTCCCTGTTGCCTGTCAGGGAGGTGTGCAGATTATCCAAAATCTATTGAAGGAAGCATGTTGTGTTTAGTGTTTTTCAGATGCACAGAACCTATCATGGCAGGGTGCAAGAACGTGAACTTGTTTCCCTTGTTAATATTCAAACTGCAAGGACATACAATAAACCTCTCACTCTTCCCTCTTTCATAGAATGGTAAGGTTGGAAGAGACCTCAAGGATCATCTAGTTCCAACCCCCTGCCATAGGCAGGGACACTTCCCACTAGTACAGGTCACTCAAGGCCTTGTCCGACCTGGCCTTGAACACCTCCTTGAACCAGAGTCTGTTTAATTAATGCATTTGACAAGAACATTTAAGCTCTTTCAGGGATCAAAGCCACCCAGAGGTAGGGTTCAAGCCGCCTCTCTGTGCTTGGCTAGGGGAACTTTTGAGTTAAATAAGGAGGCAGGCAGAATGCCCAGGTCTCCACAGCCGAGGAGAATGTTAGCAAAGCCCAAGGCTTCTGAAAAATACCTTCTGTGCAGAGGTCCAAACCACTGTGCAGGGTGAACACAGATGTGGGCATGGGTACCTTGTCAGACTAGAAAGGCAGAAGAGCAGACAGGAGATCTTGTGGTAGTGAGTGTGAGCTATACTGCATTGAACAGTTCAGAAGCACTAAAATGTGTTACCTCTGGAAAATTAATGGGGCTTCAGTGCTCACAGAAGCAGGGGGAGTGGTTATAAATCCCATCAAACTTTGGGAATCCAGCTTGGTGTTTGTTACATATCCTTCTGAGGAGGTCCCTTGGCCGTTGTCAGTCTGTAGTCCCACAGCTGCATTGCAGTGCCTCCTTGCCTGTGCCAGCTTTTCCCTTTTCATGACTCTGTATTGTATCACCTGAGGGTGAAGATGTGATGAACCAGTAAAAGCCTCTGCCATGTACCTGCAGCATGGCACACCAGATACCACCTTGTCCACCTAACAGTGAGGACCTCTGAATGCTCAGATAAATGCCCAGAGCTTTTCTCAATATATTTGTGTCTGGTTTATTCTGTAGGTACAGAGCAACAGTTAATTGTTGGCAGAGCAGCCTCCTCTTCTGCCCCTGCTCAAGACGTCAGGCCAAAGGACAAAGCTGTTGGTTCCAGCACCTTCCACAGGTGCCAGCAGGAGCTGTCCTCCTCTGAGCCTTTGGGCTCCAAATTAAGACATGTTAAGGTGCAAGCTGCTTTGCAGCCCTTGACTGAACCTGCAAAGACTGAACCACAGAGCAGCTGCTTCATCAACAAAGGAACTCAGACAAAGAAGTCCAGCAAAAGCGGGCAGTCGAGGCACAAAGCTCTGCACCACGCCGGGGCACATCAGGGCCAGGAGCAGCAGCCCTCTGCCCTGCCTGCAGGCCAGCCCCCAGCCCCAGCCAGAGACACCTCCCAGGCCCTGGAGATAACTCAGTACTTCTTTGAGGCTGTCTCCACGCAGATGGAGAAGTGGTATGAACGCAAGATAGAAGAAGCTCGGTGCCAAGCCAACCAGAAAGCCCAGCAGGACAAAGCTGCGCTCAAGGAGCATATCAAAAGCTTGGAAGAAGAGCTCAGCAAATTAAGGACTAAGGTGCAGAAGGAGAGCTAGCACCTACCAAGCAGTAAAGACAAGCAACAGGACCCACTCTTGCTGTCTGGGAATCTGAACTGGTGACACAGAGATGTATTTGCAGTGCCTGTTACACCCACCCTAAATGCTCTGTTTCTGGAGTAGAAACAACCTTGGGAACTCCAGAACCGAGGAGAATTCATATGCAGACTGTCCTGAGGACAATGAGATGCTGCAGATTAGATCCTTCCCAGTGTCCGTTCAATATTGCACTCTCAGTTTCCAGGTGCTGCTCAAAACCAGACTGCATTAGAAACCAAACCTGCTTTCTGAAAAGGGAATTTCCATGTTTCCACACAGCTCAGCTCGTGTGTGGCTTGGAGCTTGCCTCTAAGTGCTCCAGGCCAGCACATGGCCTCACCAATACTGGAATAGATGCAGGGTGTTGGAGGGCTTTTGACAGAAATTCCTTAGTGATGAAGGGCTATCAACACTCTTTTAGATACTCCCCATGGCCTCTCTCTGTTCAGTGCAGAGAAGGTACAGAACCAACTCAAACTGCAGGCCCATGCCAGTGACAAGTTCAGGCTTCCAGCCAGGAGAGGTCAGGTGCCCATAATGAATCATCTCCATTAGGTACAGGGACTTCAGCTGCCACTTTGCTTTTGTGTTGGTTTTACACGATTAAAACAAACACTAAATTTAGATTGTCTTGGTTTTTAATGGTGTCCTGGTTGCAAAGCTGCTTGTGTTGGGGCTGTACTCCAGTAATCTCACTGAAGAGGTTTTTCTTTAGGTTGTGGATGCCAAATACTTCACCATAACCATGATCTACTTGTTAGATATAAATTTAATATAATTTTCTTTTCCTCCAAGCAACAGGTGAGTGAAGAATCTTGATAAAGCCCTTCCCCTCAACAACTGGGAGCTTAGTTGCCAGCACTCAAATGGTTCTTTGTCTGTAGAGTCAGGATTTTCTCCCAGACATCTTGTCCAAATCAGCATCTTTTGTTCCTCTGAAGGATTCCTCTCTTTTTTTTCCCCATGTAGCTAACTCTACAAGAGAGGCCAGGTCTGGTGAGTCTGTGCTTCTCAGGACTGGTTTCACTAACAGTCCCACAAAAGAAAATGTTGTTGAGTTCTAGAGATGTATTTTGTTGTCATATCAAAACTTAGAATGATCAATTGTTGTCCAGGCTGACAGACCCCAAATTAACTCGAGGCACTGTAACTAGTTGCATCTGCACCCCCTTTAGAGTTTCCTCCTTATGCCTCTGAAGAAGCTCCATCAGATTCTGCTACAAAAATGTTTACTTAACAGATCACGATAAGACAACTGTTCAAAAACAACTCAAACACAGGGCAGTGCTCCTATGCCAAGGAGAATTTTTTTTTTCTGTGCTGAGGAGCCCTAAAATCAATACAAACTACTTTTCCAGTATTGAAGACACCATTGACTAATTAAGTTTTCATCTTCTTAGCAGATGTATAAAGCAAAGCAAATTGTATTATTATATATTTTTTAAGTCCTTATTAATGCACTGTCACACCCAGAGAAGTGTATCTGCAGCTATCCTAGTTTCATGGCTCTGCCTTCTGTAGTCTAATCTAGACACTCTGGTATGTTTACAGGTTTGTTTCAGCTACTGTAGGAATGCAGAAGCATGCTACTGAAGTTTTGTATCATCTTGATAAAGTGAACGTTTTGCCAAGCAATTAAAGTTAAGTGTTGCTCAGACGTCTGTGGTGTGATCCTTTTTAGACACAGAAATGGAGACCAGTGACAAGTAGTGGCCCTCAGGGGACCAGGGCCTTTGTCAGACATCTTTGTCAGAGAGATGGACTGTGGGATTGGAGGGCTGGAGCTCCTCTCCTATGAGGACAGGCTGAGAGAATTGGGGTTGTTGAGTTTCAAGAAGAGAAAGGATCCAAGGAGACCTTATTGTGGCCTTCCAGTATCTGAAGGGGCCTACAAGAAAGCTGAGGAGGGACTATTTAGGGTGCCTAAAAATATACAGGACTAGGGGGAATGAATCCAAGCTAGAGGAGGGGAGATTTAGATTAGATGTTAGGAAGAAGTTCTTAACCATGACACTGGAGACACCGGAACAGGTTGCCCAGGGAGGTGGTGGAAACCTCATCCCTGGAAGGTCAGGCAACCTGATCTAGTGTGAGAGGGGGGTTAGAACTAAATGATCCTTGAGGTCTCTTCCAACCACGACAATTCCGTGATTGAGTGCACCTGAAGCAAGCTTGTGTGCTGGAGGGAGGGGATCCATCCAGAGGGACTTGGATGGGCTGAAGAGGTGGGCCCAAGTCAACCTGATGAAGTTCAACAAGGCTAAGGTCCTACACCTGGGTTGGCACAATCCCAGTGAGGAGTGGCTTGAGAGCAGTCTCAAGGAGAAGGACTTGGGGGGTGTCACTCAACATGAGTGGGCAATGTGCACTTGCAGAGCAGAACGCCAGCTGTGTCCTGGCCCATATCAAAAGAAGTGTGACCAGCAGGATGAGGGAGGTGGTTCTGCCCCTCCTCTCCGCTCTTGTGAGAACCCAGCTGGAGTACTGCTGTTCTGGTGTCCCCAGCATAAGCAGGACATTGAACTGCTGGAGCGCGTCCAGAGGAGGCCCATGAAGATGATCAGAGGACTGGAGCACCTTGCCTGTGGGGACAGGCTGCAAGAGTTGGGGCTATTCAGCCTGGTGACCTTCCACTACTTTAAAGGGGCTATCAAGAAAGCTGGGAGGGAACTTTTATAAGGACTTGTAGTGATAGGACAAGAAGGAACAGCTTTAAGCTTAAGGACAGCAGATTTAGACTGGATAGTAGAAAAATTCTTTAGTGAGGGTGGTGAGACACTGGCACAGGTTGCCCAGGGAGGTCAGGGATGCCCCCTCCCTGCAGGTGTTCAAGGCCAGGTTGGACGAGGCCTTCAGCAGCCTGATCTAAGGGAAGCTGTCTCTGCCCATGACAGGGAGGAGTTAGAATTAAATGATCTTTAAGATCCCTTCCAACCTAAACCATTCTGTGGAGGTATGAAAATGGACACAATTGCCTCACTTGACTCAGAAAGTGGAACAGAAAACAGATTTCAGCTTCTAAGCTTTTTTATGTGTAGCTATGAAACATGGAAGCTGGGTCTAGCTGCAGGGACTTACTGCCTTTTGTCAGCTTATGCTTGCAGCCACCAGACAGGCTGACAGAGTTGGGACTGTTCAGCTTGCAAAAGAGAAGGGTCTGGGGAGACCTTAATGGCAGCCTTCTGCTATTTGAATCAGGCCTACAGGGCAGTTGGGCAGAGACTTTTAACAAACAGAACAAGGGGTAATGGCTTCAAACTGGAAGAGGATGGATTTGGATGAGGAAGAAATTCTTCACCATGAGGGTGGTGTGGCACAGGAACAGGTTGCCTAGACACTTTCTGGAGGCTCCAACACTAGGAGTTTTTAAAGCTAGGTTGGATGGGGCCTTGAGCAACCTGGTCTATTAGAAGGTGTCCCTGCTCCCATGGCAGGGGATCTGAAACTATACGACCTTATGTCCTTCCACCAACTCAAACCATTTTGTGATTCTGTGATACTTTTAAGTATTAACTTGAAGGTAGTTCCTGTTAACCTGGCAATAACCATTTCTGGGCCTAAAATCTCTTATTTTCATACACAAAGACCTCTCCTTCTAAATTTTCATAGAATCACAGAATGGTAAGGTTGGAAGGGACCTAAAACATCTCCTAGTCCCACCCCCCTGCCATAGGCAGGGACACCTCCCACTAGAACAGGTCACTCAAGGCCTCATCCAGCCTGGCCTTGAACACCTCCAGGGAGGAAGCAGCCACAACCTCCTTGGGCAACCTGTGCCAGTGTCTCACCACCCTCACTGGAAAGAACTTCCTCCTAACATCCAGTTTCAATCTCCCCTCTGCCAGTTTAAACCCATTGCCCCTTGTCCTGTTATTGCAAGACTTTGTCAATAGTCCCTCCCCAGCCTTCCTGTAGGCCCCCTTCAGATACTGGAAGGCTACTCTAAGGTTTCCTGGAAGCCTTCTCTTCTCCAGGCTGCAGAGCCCCAGTTCTCTCAGCCTGTCCTCATAGCAGAGCTGCTGCAGCCCTCTGAGCATCTTTGTGGCCTCCTCTGGACCCGTTCAACACTTCAATGTCCTTCCTGTGCTGTGGGCTCCAGAACTGCACACAGTACTCAGCTATAATTAAAAATCAACATCTACATACAAAACATATTCTAAACATTTATCATGTTTATTTATTTTGGTCTTGTTAGATCATGGAATTGCTTAGGTTGGAAGGCACCTTAAAGATCATCTACTCCAACTTCCCCACCATGGGCATGAATGCCTCTCGACTCAACTCAGCTGCTCCTATATTCCTGTATTATGCTATGATCCTGTATTTAATAAAAACCATTGACACAGTACAGAAAGAGCTATTACCACTTTTGAATGTTAGCACTTAGGAGCTGCCACAATAGTACACAGACAAAATAATATAGCTTTTATTTATTTCCCACTTCCCTGTCACAGCTTGGCTGCTGTAATTGTTGGTGCTTTCTGCTTTTCCCACGGGACAAGCTACATCACACACTCAGTTCTTTAAAGCCCTTTGTCTGTGAGTGATTCTCACATGGGAGAGTAAGCAAACCAAGAAGGGGAAGGGGAAAGAACAAAACCCAAACAAAACCCCCACTGTGGTTGATTCCACTGCCAAACGTTACCAGGTTGTCAGCAAAGGCTGTAACCACACTCTTGCTCCTTCACAGCAGAAGGTCCAGATGGCCATGAAATCAAGATCAGGATTTTGCCAGCTTCAGTGTTCGTTGAAGTTCCTGGAGCTGCATGTTGCCTTGAGTAATCATCATCCTGATTGCATCCTGTAAAGCAAAAGGGAAGCTACTGTAACACCTGCATGCAGCACAGGTTGTACACAAGCACACAGATTTTAACACACAATGCACACAATTCTGCTGTCATCTGTTTGCTTCTGTGCAGTCATGCCACGGTCACCGGAATGGTTAAAAACAGGGGCATTAATTAAGTGATTTTCTCCAGTTCCTTAATGATGTGTTGGTGGAGTGAGCTGGCTATAGCTTGGCTTTAAAACTGAAGTTCTGAAGTGGATTCAACCCCCTAATAATGTTTTCTTTATGCCTCTGTGTCTGCTGTTTTGCAAGTAAGGAGTGACAACCGCACATGAGGACAGGTGATGCACAGAGCTGCTGGAGTGAGTCTAGAGGAGGTCAAAAAGGCTGGAGCACCTCTGCTCCAATGATAGGCTGAGGAAGCTGCGCTTGCTCAGCTAGGAGAAGACCCTGGGGGAAACCTTAGATCTGCTTTCCAGTACCCAAAGGGATCCTAAAGGAGGGCTGGAGAGGGACTTTTCATCAGTGTCCAGCGACACGATGAAAGGGAATGGTTTGAAGCTGAGGGAGAGTAGGTATAGACTGGATCTTAGGAAGAAGTTCTTCAGTACAAGGGTGGTGAGACTCTGGAATAGGTTTCCCAGGAAGGCTGTGGATGCCCCCTCTCTGGAGGTGCTCAGTACTAGGTTGGATGAGGCCTTGAGCAGCCGAGTCTAGCCGAGAGGCATCCCTGACCATGGTGGGGAGGTTGAACTAGATGATCTCTAAGGTGTCTTCCAACCTGAGTAATTCTATGATTCTGTAATGTATGTACTGAAATGATTTCTCTGCATAATTCAGCCACCAGTTCCTTGAGCAGTGACTAGAGAAAGACACAAACTAGAATGCAAAGGCCAGGTGACACACATGGTATGTAAAGGGTTCTGCATTTCATGCATGCTTCATATCCACAATCACCCAATTTGATTGTGTCCAACTTCAAGGTAATTGAATCTAAAGATGAAAAGAGAAGCTAAAAGAAGGCCGGACAGTTAAGGTTTATGTTAGTTATTGCATTGTTCAATACCATTTTTCTGATTTACAGTTTGAGTAACCAAGATTTATTTTTTTTTAGCTTCTACATTATCTGCCAATCAGAGAAACATTACAACCACCAACAGTGGGAGTAAGATTTAGAGAAGGTGAATTATTAACACCAAGCCAGATGAGGCTTTGAGCGACCTGGTTAAGTGGGAGGTGTCCCTGCCCATGGCACAGGGTTTGGAACTAGATGATCTTTAAGGTTCCTCCCAACTTGAGCCATTCTATAACTGGAGGAGGGTGGTGGAGCACTGGAACAGGTTGCCCAGGGAGGTGGTTGAGGCCCCTTTCCTGGAGACATTCAAGGTGAGGCTTGACAGGGCCCTGGGTGACCTGCTCTGGTGGGGATGTCTCTGCTGACTGTAGGGGGGCTGGACTAGATGATCTCTAGAGTTCCCTTCTGGCCCAGACCATGCTATGATTCTATGATTCTGTAACTGCTCCTTGGGAAAAAACAGTTAACAGGAGACAATGGCACAGGTTGCCCAGGGAGGTTGTGGCTGCTCCCTCCCTGGAGGTGTTGAAGGCCAGGTTGGACGAGGCCTTGAGTGACCTGTTCTAGTGGGAGGTGTCCCTGCCTATGGCAGGGGGTTGGAACTAGATGATCCTTGAGGTCCCTTCCAACCTCACCATTCTATGATTCTATGACTTCTCAGCAGTCTGGCAGTGACACCCACAGGATGAAGCCATGTGACAAATCACAGGCCAAGTGCTCGAAGCATTCCTGACCTCACCTCTTCCGTGGCATCCTTGTTTCTCTTGAATTCCTCCCTGGCCCACTCCTTCAAATATTGGCGATCTGCTTCGGCAGGGACCTCTCGGATCGCTCGCAGGATCCTCCTGTACAACTGCAGCACCTGCTGCCGCCTCAGGAACTGAGGAGAGAGGGAAGTCTGTGCGCTGCCGCAGGACACCGCCGCCGGGCTGTGCGCTGTTAGGGAAACTAAACAAATGCCAAGTTCCAGCACTGCTCGAGAGCCCCGTCCCACACTCGTCCATTTCCCACGCAGGCACACGGCAAGCGTGGGCCACGTTACGGTGCCCGAGGCCTTGTATTCACGAGCTGCAGCATTACCGTGGCGAGCGCTACCTCAGCCTCTCGGCCCCGCTGCAGGCCCGCCCGCCGCGCCGGCCCTCAGCGCAGCTCTCGCCGCCCGCTTCCCTG
>VWZE01014639.1:92135-107128 GCA_013396675.1 Eubucco bourcierii | reverse complement strand
TACCATTTGGCACCAAGGCCGGATCGTGCTGCGCTAGGGGTACGGCCCGGTGTGGCACAGCCCAGCCGGCGGCAGCGGCAGCAGCCCGCGGGCGAGTGCAGGACACGGCGCCCCACGCCCCTACCTGCTTCAGCGTGAGGCCGCCCGGCGGCCATGGCGCGCGGCTCCGCCCCTCCCGCCACGGGCGCACAGGCCTGGCCCAGAGGCGGCGAGCGGCGGCCGCCATTTGCCGCGCTTCCGGCTGCGAAGGGCTCCTTCCCGGCAGCCGGGACGAGACGCGAGGGGGAAGACGCCTCTCCCTTTTCGGAGAAGCCCAGCCCCGGGAGGCCGCCCCGGTGCGGGCTCAGGTGATGCTCGTCCCACAGAGCAAGCGCGGAGCCAGGCCCAAGGGCTTCTGTTTCAGCAGTGGAGAGGTGCGATAAAAATCAAAGAGTGCTGACAAAGAGCCTTACAGACCAGATGCACATTTTTGTAGCACGCCATGACATACCAAGCTTTGTGGGAAGAAGTCTCTGTAGCAACCAGTTGGAGAAAGCCTGTGAGAAAGACTCTGCTGGTGCTTATCTTACGTAACCATTCAAGGCCACCGGGGAGGGTTGGAGCTAGGGCGAAGAATGGGAAACTACCTATGTTAATGAACTGCAAAAAATAATTGTAATAGCCCTACCTCTTATTATGACTATGCATGCTCTTGTAACGTAAACTGTGGCTTGTGCCAGCCTGGGGTGTGCAGGATTGATGGTGTGATCCTACCTGTACCCAGCGCTGTAATAAATACACCTGCTTCATAACTCTGCATGAGTTTTGGGGTTTGAGGCTAATTGGAATATTTTAATGCAGAAAAATATACTATAGGCTGTGAAAAGTAAGCAATAGTGATGTCTGCTTCATTCATAGGCTTGCTGAGATGTTTAAGAAAAGAATACAAAACAAAGCTAACACAGTCTCTCAGAGCTTGCAGACACTCTCGGGCTGTCTAGCTTCTGGGCTTTCTCCTCTCTGCCCAGTAACCTCACTAACCACTTCTAACCCTCCTGGCCAACCTTGTGCATAAGGCAAACCTTGGGGGAAGGTATAGGGGTGGGGAGAAGGTGGAAGGGTGGTTGGGAGCCCCTCCTGGGGTCTCTGATTTCTGGGATGGGAGTTGTGTTTCTGTATTCCCTTTAACTTGTCTATGTCTGTAACTATTCCTGTCCATAGTGTCTATCTCTGCTTGTACATTGTGCTGAGCTGTAAATAGAGCTTCAGTCCTTAACTTCCAGCCGGCTGAGCCTAGTCTGGGTGGTTTTACAAAGTATATGGGGTCAGGGAACTCCCAAACCATCACAAGGTGCTTCAGTAGGAGATACCAGACATAGCCTGGAGAAGTGGCAGCAGGGTTATGGCTAAAGGTGTGTCTTCCAGTGCCTCTCCTGCTTTATTGCTTCCAAAACTTCAAGCAGCCTCCAGCAACAAGCCAAGCACTCAAGTAGTAATACTCCTGCCTCTGAGGGGAGAGCTGGTGCAAGGCATGAGCTTTGAAGAATGGTGTAGCCAGACCAATATATTAAACTCTGGGATCGAAGTGAAACGTTGCAGTAAGATCCTGAAAGCACCTGAGCAACGCTAGGGCACTGAGCTACCTTCTGTATCTCCTAAGTTGCAGCTCTGTCCAGACAGGTAATTGTTGCTGACAGTGCAAGGCACTGAAGGTTTCTTCTGCACTGATGTGCCCAGTGTCAAACCAAACACAGTTAAAGGGCTGACCTGCAAAGAAAAACTAGGACAACTGACAGCCTTCCTGACTGTGCTACCTACTCAGCACGTGCCTGTGCCAAACAGTGCAAGCTCTGACAGGATCACAGGATGACAGGCGTTGGAAGGGACCTCTGGAGGTCTTTGTGTCAAATCCCCCTGCTAGAGCAGGACCATAGAATCTAATTGCTCAGGTCACACAGGAACACATCTAGACAGGGCAGGAAAGTCTCCAGAGAAGGAGACCCCACAACCTCTCTGGGCAGCCTGTGCCAGTGCTCTGTTACCCTTACAGTAAAGAAGATCCTGTTCCAGTGTTCTTGTCATCCTTACAGTAAAGTTCTTGCTCATGTTGAGGTGGAACTTCCTGTGCTGTAGTTTACATCCATTGTCCCTTGTCCTACCACAGGGCACAACTGAGGTTGTCCCCTCCCTCTTGACCCTAAGCCCTCAGCTACTTATAAACATTGATTAGATGTCCTCTTAAGTCTTCTCTTCAACAGACCAAACAGCCCCAGCCTCTCCTCACAGGACAGTGCTCCAGCCTCTTAATCACCTCCACTGGGCTCTCTCCAGTAGATCCCTGTCCCTACTGAATTGGGGAGCCCAAAATTGCATGCAATATTCCAGGTGAGGTTTACACCAGGGCAGAGCAGAAGGGGAGGAGAACCTCCCTGGATCTGCTGGACACACTCCTCATATGCACCTCAGGATCTTGGCCACAAAGGCACATTGTCCCATGGAAGTCCTTTTCCTCAGGGCTGCTCTCCAACCATTCTCCATCCAGCCTGGAGTTGTGCTTGGGATTGTGTCTACCCAGATGCAGGACCTTACACTTGCCCTTGTTGAATTTCATGAGATTGGCCTGGGCCCACCTCTGCAGCCTGTCCAGGTCCCTCTGGATGGATCCCTGCCCTCTAGCAAGTCGACTGTGCCACACAGCTTGGTGCCATCTGCAAACTTGCTGAGGATGCACTGATTCCTCTGTCCATGTCACTGACAAAGATGTTAAACAGCACTGGTCCCAGCACTGACCCCTGAGGGACACCACTTGTCACTGGTCTCCAGGTGGACATTGTGCCCTTGATCNACCACCAGTCACCTCTGATTTGTTTTCCATTTGCCTTAGCAGAGCTTTCAGGAGGATCTGCTCCATGATCTGGCCAGGCACAAACCCTGTGCTGGCATGTTTTCATAAAAGGAGGCTGGGTGTTGAAGTGACATAAATCACAATATATTTCCATGTGAAAATTCACATTTGTGCAGTGCTAGGGAATGCACAGCAAATGGGAATTTATCCCAGCTTGGATGGACTGAAAGCAGAGACACCATGAATAGAAAGAGTGGTACCCCTTTTTATTAGTACAGACAATAGAAGATGCATAGCTTCTGCCATGAAAACATCGCATCCATGCTCCACGGCACTGGATTGATGAAACAGCCTCAATGTCTGCCTTGGACAGAGGGGCAAACTTCACAGTGTAAACTGATAGCACAGGGATGATCCTCTGGCATTACTCATAAAAGTCCCTGTTGATTTGTCAGGACAAACATCAGCAATAATTAAATAGGATGTGCCAAACTGCAAGTACTCAAACACTCCTTTTTTTTTTTTTTTGGGTTATTTAAGACTATCTGCTCAGCCCTGTTCCCCAGCTCCTTCCCAGGGGCACTGGCCACATGGGTGAAGTTAAAGGAATGGCTTTTTTCCAAGACTCCTAAAGTTGTTCCACTGCAGAAATGCCTTCCCAGAAGCAAGACTGACTTCTCTGATGGCAACTGACAGTGGCAGGAATCATTTCATCCCTGTGAATATTACATGTTGGGTAGTTTTTAAATTATAAGTTATTAGGAGAGAGGTCAAAGGAGGTTTTGTTACTTGTGGGAGCAGGCAAAGAGAGAAGAGGACAGCATCTCACCATTGCATAATTCTCCTCTGGCAACCGTGGGAGAGTGCACCTAAAAGCCTTTTGCTCTTATGCAGTCTGAGTGCCAGAGGGCAGCTGTTGGACGTTAATCCTGGTTGCAAAGAGACCTCCTGAACTCCCTTTGTGTACCTCAGCAGCTTAGCAGCAGTTGGGTACTGACTTTGTCTGCAAAGTCTACGATGTGTCTGAGGCAGTCACCAGTTCGAACCACTGCCTGAGGGCATCACTCAGGGTTTCTGGAAGCGCGTTCACATCCCTAAGGATCATGTAGAAGGGGAATGGGAATTCTTCCATGTAAGATCTGATTTCAGGCAATTCCCCAGGTCCTTTGAATATAGGTACTTTAATGTCCAAAATAGAATCCTGTAAAAAACAAAGAAAAAGAAAATTATTTTTTATAGGCCATTGATACTATTTTCTCAAATGTTTATAATTCCTCCTCTGTTAAAGTCAGAGGGTTGTAAGCTGAAGAGTCCTAAGTGTTCAATGGTAAATCAAATGCTGAACACAAAGCAGTTCAATGCTTTCACCATTTTAGAGCAGAGATCTCTAATCAACAGATTACAGGCTAGAAGAGACTAAGCTTAAGCTTCTGCAGTACTGAGTTTTATAAATAAACCCTGCTTTAGTGTTTTATGATTTGACTTTACTGTTACCACTTTAGTTTTCTACACTTGATGCCTTCCCAGCACACTGTCATCTATAAGCTCTTTAAGACTAGGAGTTCAACTTGTATTTGTGCACTGATCTGGTACAGAGATTTTTTAGTAAATGTTATAATACTTCAACAAATAGACTCATAGAATCATACCATAAAAAGAAAAATAGGATTAAACTCCAGATGTGCTTCCCTATGAAGAAACTTCTAAGTTGTTCAGTGTAGCAGCTCAGAAAATTAATAAAGCTTATTAAGAAAAAAAAAAAAGGCATTTCATAGAATCATAGAATGGTCTGGGTTGGAAGGGACCTCCAAAGGTCATCCAGTCCAAACCCCTTGCACTCAGCAGGGACATCCTCAACTAGATCAGGTTGCCCCACAGTCCTGTCCAGCCTCACCTTGAATATCTCCAGGCCACGCATCCCTGGGCAACCTGTTCCAGTGTTCCACCACCCTTATGGAGCAGAACCTGTCCCTAACATCCACTCTCAATCTGCTCTGCTCTAGTTTGCAGCCATTGCCCTCATCCTGTCCCTGGAGCCCTTTGCAAACAGTCTCTCTGCAGCCCTCTTGTAGCCCCCTTCAGGTACTGGCAGGCTGCTATGAGGTCTCCCCAGAGCCTCCTCTTCTTGAGGCTGAACACCTTCTTCAGGTCCCTCAGCCTGGCTTGGTAGCAGAGCTGCTCCAACTTCCTGAGCATGTCACTGCCCAGATTTTTCACTTAACATCCTAGCTAAGTTTCATCAGAACCTTGCAATACTATTAGAGCAAGAGAGTTATTTTTTCAACAATAAATACAGCAGATGGAATACTAAAGATATAGGAATAAAAGAGGAAGAAGGTCATCACCACGCAGTTCAAAGTGAGGTTGATTATGTTTGCTCACTCACTGCACTACTGAGTCTCCCTGAAAAGCTCCTGGTTATTTCAGCTTCTAAGCCAAGGAAATCTAACTGTTCTTTCACAGCTACCAAATGTGATACCAAGTTTCCCCAATTCAGAGAATCATAGAATGGTTTAGGTTAGAAGTGACCTCAAAGCTCATCCAGTTCCAACCCCCTGCCATAGGCAGGGACACCTCCCACTAGTACAGGTCACTCAAGGCCTCGTCCAGCCTGGCCTTGAACACCTCCAGGGAGGGAGCAGCCACAACCTCCCTGGGCAACCTGTTCCAGTGCCTCACCACCCTCTCTGTAAAGAACTTCCTCCTGACATCCAGTCTAAATCTCCCCTCTGCCAGTTCAGATCCATTGCTCCTTGTCCTGTCATTGCAAGACCTTGTCAATAATCTCTCCCCAGCCTTCCTGTAGGCCCCCTTCAGTATCTGAAGGGATTATTGACAAGGTCTTGCAACGACAGGACTAAAAGACCTCCAGAGGTCCCTTCCAACCCCTAACATCTTGTGATTTCTCAAACTCTTAATCTGTCTGCTTCTCTGGTCACCAAAATCTGCAACCATTACATCTGTGCTGTCGGTGAAAAGTTAACTGCAGAACTTCTAGGTGAAACTCGATTGCTGGTGCCACAAATCCTGCCCAGAGGGAGGCACTGGAGCATGTGTATGGTTATCCCCTTCTGTGGTGGTTTAAAACTAACCCTCCAGTCTGGTTCTAAATTATAAACAAGAAATAGGAAAAAATAGGAATAGGTAAATAAAATAGGAATCATAGAATCATAGATTAGAAACACTGAATCAAGCAGGTTGGAAGAGACCTCCAAGATCATCCAGTCCTGCCTATCACCCAGCCCTAGCCAATCAACCAGACCATGGCACTAAGTGCCCCATCCAGGCTTCTTGAACACCTTCAGGGACACCAACTCCACCATCTCCCTGGGCAGCCCATTCCAATGCAAATCACGCTCTCTGGGAAGAACTTCCTCCTAATATCCAGTCTATGCCTCTCCCACCACAACTTAAGACTTCGTCCCCTTGTTCTGTTGCTGGTTGCCTGGCAGAAGAGCCCAACCCCACCTGGCTACAGCCTCCTTTCAGGTAGTTGTAGACAACAATGAGGTCTGCCCTGAGCCTCCTCTTCTGGAGGGTGCACACACCCAGCTCCCTCAGCCTCTCCTCACAGGGCTGTGCTCCAGGCCCCTCACCAGCCTTGCTCCCCTTCTCTGGACATGTTCCAGCACCTCAATATCTCTCTTGAATTGAGGGGCCCAGAACTGGACACAAGACTCAAAGTGTGGCCTAACCAGTGCTGAGTACAGGGGCAGAATAACCTCCTTTGTCCTGTTGGCCACACTGTTCCTGATCCAGGCCAGGATGCCATTGGCTCTCCTGCCCACCTGGGCACACTGCTGGCTCATGGTCAGTTACTCTCTACCTGTACCCCAGGTCCCTTTCTGCCTGGTTGCTCTCCAGCCACTCTATCCCCAGCCTGTAGCACTGCAAAGTGTAGAACCCTTCACTTAACCTTGTTAAATCTCATCCCACTGGCCTCTGCCCACCCATCCAGCTTGTCCAGGTCCTTCTGCAGAGCCCTCCTACCCTCCACGAGACCCACACCTGCTCCTAACCTGGTGTCATCTGCAAACATACTGATGCAAGACTCAATCCCCTGGTCCAGATCATCAATAAAGATATTGAACAGGACTGGGCCCAGCACTGATCCCTGGGGCATACCACTGGTGCCAGCTGCCAACTGGATGTGGCACCATTCACCACCACTCTCTGGGCCTGGCCCTCCAGCCAGTTCTTGACCCATATCAGAGTGAATCAGTCCAAGCCATGAGCTTGGAGATTGAATGTGTCCAAGCCAGGAGATTGGATACAAAAGAAAAAATAATGATAAGTCTGTATCATTCCATTTACTTGCAGGATTAGGATAAAGTGTGCTGCACAAACTATTATTTCTTCCTTGTCTCTTCTTTGCTCTGCTTGCTGCTGGCAGATACATTTTTTTTTAGCATGGCTTCACTGATCCTGGCTGAGACTCTTGTTATGGCTAAAGTATAGATAGCAGCAGTGGGGCTTTTCTGATTTCTCCCTTTCTCCCTTATAAGGGGAGGGAAGAGCTATTTCACTTTTCCCATGTCCAAATGGTTCATTTTGTTGTTTCTGAATCGTAAATGCAAGTAGATATATTTTGTACATATGTATATTGTGTTTTATGCTTCTAGATTTTAGCTTGCTTGTAAATATAGTTTCATTTTGCTTCCAAAACCTCCTGAGCTAATCTGGTGATTTTATTCTGGGGGTAATTTCAATCCCACCACACCTTCCCTTTCTTGGCTTTCCTGTATTTAAGGGGTTGTAACATCCTGGGAGGTCTGGGTTTTTGCTCTCTTGGCTCCTGTTTTGGCTTTTGCTGGTCAGGAAGGGGGTTTCTTGGTGGCTGGGAGTTGCTTTGCTACACAGTGGGGCCTGATCCATTCAGCAAATCAGGTATTGTATATATAGTCCTTTTCCCTTAATGTCTTCTGTACTTTGTTTACTTCTGTTAATATTACTTCTATCAACTTCCAATTCTGTGCAAGTCTGGTTTTTTACACATTTTACTTTCTCCTGACCAGTTTTTCCACACAGGAGAGAGAAGAGAGGTCAACCTACATTGTCTGGCAGGCTTTAGCCCTGGAAGCTCAAACCAGGACAATCTGAAAAGAAGAGGTTTTACTTAAGACTTTCTATGGCATAGAAGCTTTTTTTTTTTTTTTTAAATTTTTTTTTAATACAGGAGAAGTATCACAGCAGGAAGAAATCACAGATCTGACAGACATTGTGGAAAACTGAAATTGGGCTAAGTATCTTTTGACCTCTGCAAAAGACAGGATGACTAAAGCACTGCAAAAGACAAGACCAGGATTTGTGTGTTTCTTATTCATTATACTTGGATGCTTCTCCCTTGTTCATTTACTTACCCTGGAATTAGGATTGTCCAGCACCACAAAAATAACAAAGATATTGGCATTCTGAGCTGCTTGAACTGCTGCTGTCACTCGCTCCTTGCCTTCCAAGAAAAGGCCTCTTCCATCTGATACAATCAAAAGCAGCTGCGCTGTTTCTGAGCACAAAGAACAGTTGAAATTCCAGTCAGTCAGAGTAAGCCACTTAAAAGGCAAACAGATTGTTTTGGTGTTAGTCATAGAATCATAGAATGGTAAGGTTGGAAGGGAATTCAAGGATCATCTAGTTCCAACCCCCTGCCATAGGCACGGACACCTCCCACTAGTACAGGTCACTCAAGGCCTCGTCCAACCTGGGCTTGAACATCCATTGCTCGGAGTACTTTCACAACAACTTTTTAAAGATATGGGTGCCACCATAACAAGCTTTTAGCTGGCACAAAGCAGCCTTTTGGGCTAGCTATGGATCAGCCACCAGGTAAGAAGGTTTCCAACTTTTCTAGGGAATCCAAGCACTTCATGACCCAAACCTGCACAACAGTGGAAGTCATGTAAGAGGCAAACACCCTCCTCACAACTGCCTGCTTCTGGGTACCTACAGAAATCAAGCTCTCTAGCAAGAGCAGAAATCCTTAGGGAGTCAAGGTCAAGTGGAAGCTGTCAATCCTCTAAAGCTGGCAGTGTCTAGGACTTAAACAGGACCTGGGAACATGACCTAAAAGGCAGGCAGGAAAGGCATGCCTCTCTGGAAAGCCTTAAACAAGTGAATTACTGAGAAATATAAAGTAGGTGTCTTTGAGGTTTTGAGCTAAATTTCAACCAAACATTTCTGTTGCCAAAGCAAAACCCAAAGCCCCAATGCAAGTGATGCCTCAGTGCTAGGAATCTTTCTGGCAGGATACTGCTTCAGGACTCCAGTGAGCATTCTGCTGCCATGGCAACAAGCACAGTGACTAAGAAAAACAACAACAAAACCCCCACAAACCAAAACCCAACAATTCAACCACAAAAAAAAATCCAATCCAAACACCCTGACCCCCAACCTCTCACAAAAAAAAAACCCAACCAAACAAAAAAGAGCTCACCTGGGTTAATATTCTGAGACAGCTGCTGTGCTGCAGCAAACATATTTGCTGATGATTCTAGAAACTGCAGAGGAAACAAATGAGAAGATGAAGTTATCTCATCATAAAATAATAAAGGTAATGATAACATCTTTAAAGAGCACATCTCTGTGTTTTAAATGCCAAGACAATTTAGTGTGATCACCCACACAGGTACAATCCTTGGCATTTTCCTGTATTGTTTTAAATTTAGTAACTATTTTTGAACTAGAGGTTCTTCAGAAAAGCCTCCAATCTGGATTTAAACAATTTCCAGTGCTAGCAAAGCCACAACAACATCCTTAAATTGACCAAGTGATTAATGGCATCATTAAAATAAAAATCTGTCTCCTGTTGAACTTCTTTGGCTTCAGTTTACAACACAAGCATCTAGTTACATATTTCCCATTAAAATTAAGGACATCAACTGTCAAGTCCTCAGAATGTTGGCATTTTCAAAGCTACCATCAAGCTATTTGTGTTTCCTCTTTTTCCATTCAACATTAAGGGATGATCTTATTCAAATCTGGACAGCCAAGATTGCCAAAAACCTTCCTAAAAGAAGAAAATCTTCTGTCCAGGAAGCATTAGCACAGAAAATTAATTTCCCAAAGTTCTGTTTGAGACTCAGGGAGTCAGATGAATGCTTAGAAGTAGCATCCATCAGAACTAAGTGAGGAAAGGCAGTGGAACATCTTGCTCATGAGGAGAGCCTGAGGGAGCTGGGGCTCTGCTGCTTGGAAAGGAGGAGACATAAAGATGTGCAGGGTGAGTGCCAAGAGGCTGGAGCCAGGCTCTGCTGGGTGATGCTCAATGCCAGGACAAGGGGCAATAGGTGGGAGTTGAGGCATAGGAAGTTCCATGGAAACATGAGGAGGAATTTTTTACCCGTGAGGGTGACAGAACCGTGGAAGAGGCTGCCCTGGGGTGTTGTGGAGTCTCCCTCTCTGGAGATATTCCAGAGGTGCCTGGATGTGTTCCTGTGTGATCTGCTCTAGGTGATGCTGCTCTGGCAGGGAGGTTGGCCTAGATGGTTGTTTGAGGTCCCTTCCAGCCCCTAATCTTCTGTGAAACACTCTACCCATTACCAAATTCTTTTTAGGATGTTGAGTAGTGACAGAGCTAGGGGGAATGGAACAAATAGGTAGATTCAGACTGGATGTTTGGAAGACGTTCTTCACCATGAGGGTGGTGAGACCCTGATATTGGTTGCCCAGGGAGGTGGTCAGAACCCTATCCCTGGAGGTGTTTAAGGCCAGGCTGGATGAAGCTGTGGCCAGGGTGATCTAGTGTGAGGTGTCCCTGCCCATGGCAGGGGGGTTGGAACTGGATGATCCATGTGGCCCTTTCCAACCCTGACTGATTCTATGAGTCTATGAAATTGTGGCCATTCCGTTTCTTTGTTACCTACCCAGCTACCACACTCTCAAATACAAATACCCAGTAAACATTACAAAGTGATCATGACACCATGAGGCTGCTGGTGGTCTGGAAAGGGTTTGCAACTTTCCTGCCCTAGAGGCATTCTTGCATACCTGGGCTATTTTTGTTTTCTTCTGCTGGAATTTGCAAAGACGCAATATCCGCGTCCCCGACTGGTCACTGAACTGTTCATGGAAGGGGTGCAGCAGCTGAACAGTCTCTCCAAAGCTTTAGGAAAGAACAAAAACAAGAACACACACACACACACAAAATGTCAGTGTGAAACTTGTGCTTACATTCTGCTTTTGAACTCTTGAAGAAAAGCCAAGATTTCAAATGAACTCACCTGCACACAGCAATTTGTCCCACTTCTAGAAGGGTCAGTGCATTTCCAATCACTGCCAGGGATTCATATGCAAGCTATTAAAGGACAAAGGTACATCAAAACCAGGAGATTCCAAGTTCTACTCCCACCTCAGTATAGTATTAAATATGAAGAATGTCACTGAAATTATTTTTTATTATCTACTAAAATAAATGGGAACGTGTCCAGAGAAGGACAAAGGTACATCAAAACCAGGAGATTCCAAATTCTACTCACACCTCAGTATAGTATTAAACATGAAGAATGTCACTGAAATTATTTTTTATTATCTACTAAAATAAACTGGAAGGTGTCCAGAGAAGGGCAGTGAAGCTGGTGAGAGGTCTGGAGCACAGCCCTGTGAGGAAAGGCTGAGGGAGCTGGGGGTGTACAGCCTGCAGAAGAGGAGGCTCAGGGCAGACCTCATTGCTCTCTGCAGCTACCTGAAAGGAGGTTGTAGGCAGGTGGGGTTGGGCTCTGCTGCCAGGCACCCAGCAACAGAACAAGGGGACACAGTCTCAAGTTGTGCCAGGGCAGGTCTAGGTTGGATATTAGGAGGAAGTTCTTGACAGAGAGAGAGATTGGCATTGGAATGGGCTGCCCAGGGAGGTGGTGGAGTCACTGTCCCTGGAGGTGTTCAAGAAGCCTGGATGGGGCACTTAGTGCCATGGTCTGGTTGATTGGCTAGGGCTGGGTTATAGGTTGGACTGGATGATCTTGGAGGTCTCTTCCAACCTGTTTGATTCTATGATTCTAAATGAAGAATCTTCCTACTTTTCCCCTGTTGTATTTATTCAAGGTAGCCACTGCAACAAAGACACTGTAAAGATCTGTATCAGGACCAGTGTGGCCAGCAGCAGTGGAGATGTCATTCTGCCCTGTGATGGCACCATGGAGGCCTCACCTGGAGCACTGTGTGCAGCTCTGGGCCCTCACTGCAGGAGAGAGATTGAAGGGCTGGAGTGGGGCCAGAGGAGAGTGACAAGACTGGGAAAGGGAAGGCTGCTGAGGAGAGGCTGAGGGAGCTGGTCTGGGGTAGCCTGCAGAAGAGGAGACTCAGGGGAGACCTTAACACCCTCTACAACTATCTAAAGGGAAGCTGAAGTACGGTAGGGGTCAGTCTCTTCTCCCATGCAACTTATGGAGAGAAAAGAGGGCATGGCCTGAAGCTGTGCCAGGGGAGGTTTGGGTTGGATATTAGGAAGCACTTCTTGATGGAAAGGGTCATTAGACATTGGAATGGACTGCTCAGGGAGGTGGTGGAGTCACTGTCCCTGGAAGTCTTTAAGGAAACATTGGATGTGGCACTTAATGCCATGGTCTAGTGGATGTGGTGGTGTTAGGCCATAGGATCACAGAATTAACCAGGCTGGAAAAGACCTCTAGGGATCATTGAGTCCAACCTATCACCTAACCCTTCTAATCAACTAACCCATGGCACTCAGTGCCTCATCCAGTCTCTTTTTAAACACCTCCAGGGATGGCGACTCCACCACCTCCCCGGGTAGCCCATTCCAATGCCAATCACTTTTAGCTGGACTTGATCTCAGAGGTCTATTCCAGCATCAGTAATTCTGTGGTTCTGTGTGATACTACTCTAGGTAGGCTAATAAAATAACTACTTAGAAGGAAACAATAAGGAAATAAGAGCTTTTTACTAAGTGAAACACCTACAAGTGAGCTATGATCTTAGAGGTCTTTTTCAACATGAATAACTCCATGATGAACTAATATTTAATCTTCGAATGAATGGTGCAGGTAGTAAGTTTCAGCCTTCTGTAGCTACAAACAAATAATTTCCCAGTGGATATGCACAGGGCTAAAAAAATTTAAGCTCTCCTCCTTCCAGCTAAGTTCCACTGACTTTACAGTCATGAATCTGTAGGCATGACAAGAGTTCAAGCATGCTGACCAGAAAGAAAAACAGCTGCTTTAGAATCACCGTTCAGTCTTCCAACAACTAGCAGCTGTTGTAGATACAAGTTACAGAATCACAGAATTGTCAGGGTTGGAAGGCAGCTCAAGGATCATTCAGTTCCAACCCCCCTGCCATGGGCAGGGACACTTTCCACTAGATCAGACTGCCCAGAGACACATCCAGCTGGGCCTCAAAGACCTCCAGGGATGAGGCTTCCACCACCTCCCTGGGCAACCTGGCCAGTGTCTCATCACCCTCACGCTGAAGAACTTCTTCCTCACATATAACAATTTAAGAAGGACATTGAGGTGCTTGAGCATGTCCAGAGAAGGGCAACGAGGCTGGGGAGAGGCCTCGAGCACAGCCCTATGAAGAGAGGCTGAGGGAGCTGGGATTGTTTAGCCTGAAGAAGAGGAGGCTCAGGGGAGACCTTATTGCGGTCTACAACTACCTGGAGGGTGGTTGTAGCCAGGAGGAGGTTGCTTTCTTCTCTCAGGCAAGCAGCACCAGAACAAGAGGACACAGTCTCAAACTGTGCCAGGGAAAGTTTAGGCTGGAGGTGAGGAGAAAGTTCTTCACTGAGAGAGTCATTGACTGCTGGAATGGGCTGCCCAGGGAGGTGGTGGAGTCAGCGTCCCTGGAGGTGTTCAAGGAGGGTTTGGACGTGGCACTTGGTGCAATGGTCTAGTCTTGAGGTCTGTGGTGATGGGTTGGACTTGATGAGCTTTGAGGTCTCTTCCAACCTTGGTGATACTGTGATAATTTAAATTTCCCCTCCTCTAGCTTGGATCCATTCCCCTCTGTCCTATCCCTACCTGACATCCTAAGAAGTCCCTCCCCAGCTTTCTTGTAGGCCCCTTTAAGGTACTGGAAGGCCACAATTAGGTCTCCTTGGAGCCTTCTCTTCTCCAGATTGAAAAACCTCAACTCCCTCAGCCTGTCCTCATAGGAGAGGTGCTCCAGTTAACAGCTGACACAGTCATGAACAATGGGTAGTTTCTTCATCCTTCTTGCAAGGTTTAATCTTACCTGTTTAGAGTGATTGTCTATCATACTAGAGGAATCATCAATAGCCAAGCAGATCTGGTACTGCCGTTTGCTGGGCTTGGTCCTCCGCAGCCAGATCTTATCCTTGCGGAACTGGCTGGCAATGTAGGGAATCACTTTGCGCATGTTCAGCCTCTTCCCTGTTCTGTAGTCTCCTCTGAAAGTTAAGAAAAGAGATCACAGAGTGACAGGGATTATCAACAAATGTGTCACACAGCAAGTCCTGGCCAATGCAGTAGATGCACCCAAGTGTAACATCTTTCCCTAAAGCCTAATAAAAACCAAAGCGGTAATTCTGATGTTCACAGATCCTGCTGAAAGCTCTGCTAAGGCAAATGGAAAACAAATCAGAGGTGATTTGTGGTACCCAGCAATGGTTGCACCAAGGGCAGATCTTGCCTGACTAATTTGGTGGCTTTTTATGATGAAGTCACAGCGACAGTGGACAAGGAAAGGGCAACTGGACCTGAGTAAGGCATTGGACTCTGTGCCACATGACATCCTGGGCACCAAACTGAAAAACATGGACTGGATGGGTGGAGCACTGCTGGGTAAGGAACTGGCTGGATGGTGGCACCCAGAGAGTGGTGATCAAAGGCACAATGTCCACCTGGAGACCAGTGACAAGTGGTGTCCCTCAGGGGTCAGTGCTGGGACCAGTGCTGTTTAACATCTTTGTCAGTGACATGGACAGAGGAATGGAGTGCACCCTCAGCAAGTTTGCAGATGACACCAAGCTGTGTGGCACAGTCGACTTGCTAGAGGGCAGGGATGCCATCCAGAGGGACCTGGACAGGCTGGAGAGGTGTGCCCAGGCCAACCTCATGACATTCAACAAGGCCAAGTGTAAGGTCCTGCACCTGGGTAGGCACAATCCCAAGCACAAATACAGGCTGGGTGGTGAATGGCTGGAGAGCAGCCCTGAGGAAAAGGACCTTGGAGTCTGGGTTGATGAAAAGCTCAACATGAG
>VWZE01014639.1:80489-91815 GCA_013396675.1 Eubucco bourcierii | reverse complement strand
TCCCTGGAGGTGTTCAAGGCCAGGTTGGAGGAGACCTTGAGTGCCCTGTACTAGTGGGAGGTGTCCCTGCCTATGGCAGGGGTTAGGAACTAGATGATCTTTGAGGTCCCTTCCAACCTTACCATTCTATGATTCTATATCCACATTTTTAATGCCAGATTGATACCCAGTGTTTTGAAGTGGAGTTCTTAAATCTAGATACATAAAACGGCAGGCAGACTTCAAATTCAGATTTCCTCTATTTGAAACAAGCCTGTATCTCTTTAAAAGAGTATAAATCCCTTAACGTTACAAACAAATAATTTTGACAGCAGGACTTGAGCCAATACTGTTTAAAAATTGATCACCTATTGCACAGAAGACAAGGGAAAAAAAAAAAAGGAATGACAGAATATATCTGGTTGGAAGAGACATCAAAGATCATCCATTGCAACACTCAACCCAGCACTAAATCAAGCGCCCTAAGCACCATGTTCACAGGCTGCTTGAACACCCTCAGGGACAGTGACTCCACTGCTGCTCTGGGCAGACCACTTCCATGTTCGATAACCCTTTCAGTAAAGAAATATTTCCTCATATCCAGCCCGAACCTCTCCTGTTGCAGCTTGAAACCATTTCCTCTAGTCCTGTTGCTTGCCACAAAGAAGAGGCTGCCCCCTCCCTACTTCAGGTAGTTCTAGAGAGCACTGAGGCCTCCCCTCAACCTCCTCCTCTTCAGACTGATCAACCTCAGCTCCCTCAGACTCTCCTCATAGAAAAAAGGCAATATCCTGAGGGTGCGTGCTGAGTACTAGATCACATTTGCATTTCATAGATAACCAAGTATGCCCATACCAAAGTAAAGAGAATGCATTTTCAGTTAGGAATAAAGGAAAACCAACACACAACTGCAATTGTACAGAAGTTTAAGTCCTCCAAACCAGGAGGAGGCTGAAAGGAGCCTTTATTGCTCTCTGCAACTGCCTGAAAGGAAGTGAGGTGGCTGTTGGTTTCTTCTCCCAAGTACAAAGAGATAATCAAGAGGAACTGCCCCCAAGTTGTAGCAGGGGAGGTTTAGAGTGGATATTAGGGAAGACTTCTTCAGTGAAAGAGTGTTCAGGCATTGGAACAGGTTGCCCAGGGAGGTGGTGGAGCTGCTATCCCTGGAGGTGTTTAATAAAGGTGTAGATATGGCACTTTGGGGCAGGTGGTGTTGGGTTGATGGTTAGACTTCAGAGCTCTGAGGTCTTTTCCAACCTTAATGATTTTATGAAACTGGAAGCTTCAGAAAGCTCCAACTTACTTCAATTTGGCTGCCTGAGTGGGTTCCAGAATGAGCCGTAGCTGCTCACAGAGCTGCTGTGCTAGAGGAGCTGTCAGTGCTAGATACCTCTGCCACATCTGTGCTGCTTCCCTCTCCTAAAAACACCACAGAAAGAAAAAAAAGAAAAGTGAATTACAAGAAAACAAGAATCTGGGAAGCACTGCCTGAGAAATAAAACAAATCTCAGTGTACTGAAGAGGGAAAAACTGTGCGGATGTGCTATGAGCACTCTAAAGATGATGGTTAGTGTTCAACTTGGGATGCTCCTTGCTGTTGCAATGTGCAGTGAGTACTTCTCTAGGAGTACACAAAGCAATTGGTCATTGCTGTTGATACAGGAAGATCTTGTAACAGCCACTATCTGCTAGCTGCTATTACAGCAAGGCAAGCTGTAAAGTCTGCTAGGCTCTCTACTGGCCATCAAAAATGAAAACTAACACAAATTGAGCAATATTGTTATGCCTCTACACTGGCAGTTTCACTCAGGAATTACTTCCAGATATGGTTTACAATTTATGACCAGGACAGACAGAACAAGTATCATACTCTGGTTCTGCTGTTGATTAGCTCAAACTCTACCACTGCAACTGAAAGGAGACAGCTTCTATTGATCATGATTTTGAGAAGGCAGTGTCCACTGATTAACTGTAGGTGACAAAACAGAAGGAGCTTGGCAGGACTGAGAAAAAAAAATATTTCCAACTATGCAAGTTTTAGAGTAACTTTGTGAAAACAGCACACAGCATGTTCAACAGATCTGAAATATTACCCTGTTTTAAGGATGTAATTTTATTTCAGAGGAAGTTAAACATAACAAAAAAACCCCAACATCTAAATCATGCAGGTTTGGATATTTAGATTCCCAACTTCTTTGGCTTCCTCAATGCTTCAGCTTACAGAAAACCAAGATGAAGAAATGCAATGAAGGATTTTTATAGTAAAACAAAGTCACAAACCTCATCTGGAGTTCCAGGCTGCTGTGTCTGCCAAGCTTCCAATTGCCTTTCAAGTTCCTTTCTTAGCTCTTCAGGGTCTCTAATGATGTGCTAGAAGTAGAGTTAATGAGATTTATGAGACAGCAAAAATAATAAGTTCACACATCTGCTGATCTCCAAACTCTAGTGAACTATGAAAACTTATTATTCTAGATAGAAAATACCTGGAAAAAAAATAAATTGCATTTTAAAGATTACCTTCCATGTCTAGGAAGGATAAATCCCTCCCCACAAATACCTGTATCTGTGACACAACCAACATAGAAACAGAGCTGTGTCTATGATAACAGTCCTGATTCCCTTTTGTATACAAAAGAAATAGCTCCTGACCCAACTTAGAGAAGTTTTATGTATTACAATAGCAGTGAGGATGAATATCCCTGCCTATGGCAGGGGGTTGGAACTAGATGATCCTTGAGGTCCCTTCCAACCTTACCATTCTATGACTCTATGATTCTATGAAGGAGGCTTCCTCTCTCCTTTTGCTGAAAGGTGAGACATTGCACTTTTCTGCCTTTCTCTCTTCCTCCCTTGTCTTTACTGACTGTTGCAGGAGCTCCCCCTCCTGTTTCAGGTTTTCCATGTCAATTGAAAAGAAACCCAAACCCCAACCACACCACAAAAAGGCACCTCTTGCATTTATTAGCCTTTTCCCAAACAGCTGCCACGTTTGGCATTAAGATGGAAATGTCAGGTATGGCTGGCACACAACCACACAGGTTGAATGTCAGGTAAGGATGGCACACAACCCTTTCTGTGCTGTGCAGAGAAGCAGTAAAATATCACTCTAAGTATGCCCTCAGAACACAGTGTTACAAGCATGAAAGGTCAGTACTTCTGAGAAACACACACCTAAGATAATCAGCTGGTTACTGCTCCTAGCCCATAGCTCTTTCTAATAGAATGTGCTTTTCCACAGCTAACAGTTTGCACTGGGAAGCTATGAGTGTTACATGAAGCTCTAGGATTTTTTGGGTTGCATGAGGCCTTGAGCAGATGAGTCTGGTTGAGAGGCATCCCTGCCATGGCAGGGAGGTTGGAGTAAGATGATCTCTAAGGTCCTTTCAAACCTGAGCCACTCTATGATCTGTGTACTGTAATGATTTGTCTGCATAGTTCAGCCACCAGTTCCTTGAGCAGTGACTAGAGAAAGAAACAAACTAGAATGCAAAGGACAAGTGACACACAGAGGTGCAGTAGTTTAAAACTAGCCCTCTATCCTGGTTCTAAATTATAAACAAGAAACAGGATAATTCCAGAGACACTGAAGAGAAAAAATATTAAGTAGTAAATAGAATAGGGTCTTGGATGCAAAAGAAAAAACAACAGATAAGTCTCACAGGATCACAGAAACATTCAGGTTGGAAAAGGCCTTCAGGATCACCAAGCCTAACCTGCTCTACAAGGTTCACCCTAAACCATAGCCTCAAGCACCACATCCAAACTACCTTTAAACACATCCAGGGTTGGTGACTCCACCACCTCCCTGGGCAGCTCATTCCAGTGCCTGACCTCTCTCANACTGTTGCAGGAGCTCCCCCTCCTGTTTCAGGTTTTCCATGTCAATTGAAAAGAAACCCAAACCCCAACCACACCACAAAAAGGCACCTCTTGCATTTATTAGCCTTTTCCCAAACAGCTGCCACGTTTGGCATTAAGATGGAAATGTCAGGTATGGCTGGCACACAACCACACAGGTTGAATGTCAGGTAAGGATGGCACACAACCCTTTCTGTGCTGTGCAGAGAAGCAGTAAAATATCACTCTAAGTATGCCCTCAGAACACAGTGTTACAAGCATGAAAGGTCAGTACTTCTGAGAAACACACACCTAAGATAATCAGCTGGTTACTGCTCCTAGCCCATAGCTCTTTCTAATAGAATGTGCTTTTCCACAGCTAACAGTTTGCACTGGGAAGCTATGAGTGTTACATGAAGCTCTAGGATTTTTTGGGTTGCATGAGGCCTTGAGCAGATGAGTCTGGTTGAGAGGCATCCCTGCCATGGCAGGGAGGTTGGAGTAAGATGATCTCTAAGGTCCTTTCAAACCTGAGCCACTCTATGATCTGTGTACTGTAATGATTTGTCTGCATAGTTCAGCCACCAGTTCCTTGAGCAGTGACTAGAGAAAGAAACAAACTAGAATGCAAAGGACAAGTGACACACAGAGGTGCAGTAGTTTAAAACTAGCCCTCTATCCTGGTTCTAAATTATAAACAAGAAACAGGATAATTCCAGAGACACTGAAGAGAAAAAATATTAAGTAGTAAATAGAATAGGGTCTTGGATGCAAAAGAAAAAACAACAGATAAGTCTCACAGGATCACAGAAACATTCAGGTTGGAAAAGGCCTTCAGGATCACCAAGCCTAACCTGCTCTACAAGGTTCACCCTAAACCATAGCCTCAAGCACCACATCCAAACTACCTTTAAACACATCCAGGGTTGGTGACTCCACCACCTCCCTGGGCAGCTCATTCCAGTGCCTGACCTCTCTCATCATGAACAATTTTTTCCTGATGTCCAGTCTAAACCTAGCCATTGGCAGCTTGAGGCCATTCCCTCTTGTTCTGTCACTAATTCCCTGTTGGTGGTGAGAAGCACCAACCTCTCCACAACCTCCTTTCAGGTAGCTGCAGACAGCCATGAGCTCTGCCCTCAGCCTCCTCTCTTTCACACTAACCATCCCCAGCTCCTTCAGTCTCTCCTCATCAGATTTATTCCCCAGGCCCTTCCCCAGCTTCCTTGCCCTTCTCTGCACTGGCTCCAGCACCTCCACATCTCTCTTGTATTGTGGTGCCCAAAACTGAACACAGCACTCGAGGTGTGGCCTCACCAGAGCAGAGTACAAGTTTGTATCACTCCACTTGCTTGCTGGTTTAGTATATAATTGGCTGCACAAACTGTTCTTCCCTCCCTTTTCTCTTTGCTCTTTTCTCTCTGCTCTCCCTATGCATCACTGACCTTGGCTGAAACTCTTGTTTATGGCTAAGTAAACAGCACCAGTGGAGCCTGATTTCTCTCTGGGGTGAAGAGCTATTCCCTTGTTCCCTTGTCCAGAGGAGTAAGGGAACTATTTGAGGTTTTTTGGGGTTTTTTTGGGTGTTATTTCTGAATTTTAAATAACTGTAAATATATGCAAATACATTTTGTACATATACATTGTATTTTATGCTTTTGGATTTTAGCTTTCTTGTAGATAATAGCTTCAGTTTGCTTCCAAACCTTGTGAGCTAGCCTGGTGATTTTATTTTCAAGAGACCACAACATGGAATATAAAAACATGGTTCTGCATTTCATACATGCTTCATATCCACAATCACCCAATTTAATTGTGTTCAGCTTGAATGTGATTGAATCCTTTCCAACCTAGGCCATTCTATGATCACATATTTGACCTGAGACATTCATAAAAGGCTCACAAAGGTTTTAAAGTATTTTCAACATGGGGTTTTTTTTGGTGAGGAAGTAACATACTGTTATGCATTAAATGTGTGCATTAAACTGTGTGCAGTTCTGGAGCCCCCAGCACAGGAAGGACATGGAAGTGATGGAGCGGGTCCAGAGGAGGCCATGAAGATGCTCAGAGGGCTGCAGCAGTTCTCCTGTGAGGACAGGCTGAGAGAGTTGGGGCTCTGCAGCCTGGAGAAGAGAAGGCTTCGAGGGGACCTTAGAGTAGCCTTCCAGTATCTGAGGGGGCCTACAGGAAGGCTGGGGAGGGATTATTTACAAGGTCTTGCAAGGACAGGACAAGGGGCAATGGGTTTAAACTGGCAGAGGGGAGATTGAAACTGGATGTTAGGAGGAAGTTCTTTGCAATGAGGGTGGTGAGACACTGGCACAGGTTTCCCAGGGAGGTTGTGGCTGCTCCCTCCCTGGAGGTGTTCAAGGCCAGGCTGGAGGAGTCGTTGAGTGAGCTGTACTAGTGGGAGGTGTCCCTGCCTATGGCAGGGGGTTGGAACTAGATGATCCTTGAGGTTCCTTCCAACCTTACCATTCTATCATTCTATGATTCTATGAAATGAAGTGAATGCCCACAATGGTGTTTTAAGGTCACTGAGGCTTAACTTTCTCATCAATCTGAACCAGGCCACACACTCCTGCCCATCACTTTCCACTCTGCTGAAGACTTAGATGGGCAGATTCATTCTTTGCAAAACAGTTCTTGACAGCTCAGAAAACAAAACTTTGCAAAGAGTGAGGATGCAACATTCCCACATAAGGATGAGGAGGAGTGGCCACTCTGTACTCTGCATCCAGCTGCATATACAACAGCTGCTTGTGTGTCACTTGTCATTCTGTTGCTAAAGAACAGCAAGCTACTGAGTTGTCTGAATGGAACTCTGAACTTCTCCATTCAGAGAGTTAATCATAGAATCATAGAATAGCAAGGTTGGAAGGAACCTCAAGGATCATCCAGTTCCAACCCCCTGCCATAGGCAGGGACACCTCCCACTAGTACAGATCACTCAAGGCCTCCTCCAACCTGGTCTTGAATACCTCCGGGGAGGGAGCAGCCACAACCGCCCTGGGCAACCTGTGCCAGTGTCTCACCACCCTCACTGGAAACAACTTCCTCCTAACATCCAGTTTCAATCTCCCTCTGCCAGTTTAAACCCATTGCCCCTTGTCCTGGCATTACAAGACCTTGTCAAGAGTCCCTCCACAGCCTTCCTGTAGGTCCCCTTCAGATACTGGAAGGCTACTATCAGGTCTCCTGGAAGCCTTCTCTTCTCCAGGCTGCAGAGCCCCAACTCTCTCAGCCTGTCCTCATAGCCGAGCTGCTGCAGCCCTCTGAGCATCTTGGTGGCCTCCTCTGGACCCACTCCAACATTTTCATGTCCTTCCTGTGCTGAGGGCTCCAGAACTGCAAACAGGACTCCAGATGGAGTCTGATGAGAGCAGAGCAAGGGGGAAGAATCCCCTCCCTTGCCCTGCTGCCCACACTGCTCTTGCTGCAGCCCAGCATTAGGTTGCTGTCTGAGCTGCACTCACACTGCAGGCTCATGTTGAGCTTTTCATCACCCCAGAGGTGAAACACAGGTGAAATGAACCACTCTGTTTCTGCCACTGTTGCTGCAGTAAGACTCACTGGGAACCATACCTGGGGACTATCCATCAGAAACTGATGTGCTGTATGGATGGTTGAGTCCTTGCTTCTCTCTGGCTTCTCTTCAGATGCTTTTGGTAGCTTTTCTGTGGTAGAGTCATCAACATTCTCTGAGTTAAAGGTCTGGATCTCTGGTTCCACTTCACCTGGTCCTGCAATCACAAAACTAATTACTGCCTTTGTGGATCACACATCATATGACAGCTAACATTGTAGCTCAGCTCTTCTACCAAGTGTCTCAGAGGCTTTGTTGTGCAACCTAGACAGAAGAGCACAAATCTAAAGACAATCAGTTCTAGGAATAAGATGAACATAAAACCTTGAAACTCACTGGGATAGATAGATATGCATTTCCTTATGTAGTCTTTTTCTTATATCCTCTTACCAAAAGAACAAAATATTAGTGAACAGATCTTTAACAGCTGAAAATTCCACTGGCAAGCACAATTTTGGAACTTCATAGCCAGACAAGAGAGACAGGAGGTATAAAGCAATTTGAGAAGCTAGTTTTGTAACAGAGCCATTCCCTCTACATTAGAAATTCATTTACAAATAGAGAGAGGAATTAAAGATTCTCTTTTATTATTGCTTCTGCTATGCTGCACTGGTTAACAACTAATTTTAAGAAACAGATAGTATGTCATTGTAGATGTTTCAGAGAGCCATGTTTTCCAGAACATACTTAAAGAATCATGTGGAAAACCAAGCAAAGACTGATTACATATGTGCCTGTGCTACAAAGACCTGCAGGGAGTGAGATACAAAAAGGTGAATCCTGCTAGTAAAAACTGTCTCCCCTCTTCAGCCAGCATTTGTGTTGGCTGGCATGAAACCATTCAGGATTGCAGGCTAGTGTTGTTTATTTAGATTCATCAAAATGCAATCATTTACTTGCAATTGGAGAGATAAGTGCAGAGTCCTGCACCTGGGAAGAAACAATAAACTGCACCAGTACAGGTTAGGAGGTGATCTGCTGGAGAGCAGCCCTGTGGAGAATGAGCTGGGAGTGCTGGTGGGCAGCAAGTTCTGCATGGCACAGCAATGTGCCTTTGTGGCCTGGAAGGCCAATGGGGTCCTGGGGGGCATTAAGAGGAGTGTGGCCTGCAGATCCAGTGAGGTTCTCCTTCCCCTCTACTCTGCCCTGGTGAGGTCCTCATTGGAATATTGACTACAGTTCTGGGTTCCCCAGTTCAAGAGGGACAGTGGTCTACTGGAGAGAGTCCAAGGGAGGGTTACAAGGATGCTGAAGGGACTGGAGCACTGCCTGATGAGGAAAGGCTGAGAGACCTGGGGCTGCTTGGTCTGGAGAGGATAAGGCTGGGAGGGGATCTAATAAATAAGTATCTGAGGGTTGGGGGGAGGGAAGGGAGGGAAGGGGACAGCCTCTGCTCACTTGCATCCTGTGATAGGACAAGAGGCAATGAATGTAAATTACAGCACAGGAAGTTCCACCTCAACATGAGCAAGAACTTCTTTACTGTAAGGGTGCCAAAGCACTGGCACAGGCTGCCCAGAGAGGCTGTGCAGTCTCCTTCTCTGGAGACTTTCAAACCTTGTCTGTATGTGTTCCTGTGTGACCTGTACTAGATGTTATGGTCCTGCTCTGGCAGGGGGATTGGACTGAAAGATCTGCAGAGGTCCCTTCCAACCCTCAACATCCTGTGATCTTGCAAAGAGACATTTATTTATATCTAGCTTATTTGGTTTGTGTGAGCTGTGTGACTGACAACTCAAAGGCATCTTCTTCTCATCTACCAACACTTGCATCTGGTAGTCATTTTCTGTTAGGTTGCTCAGCTTTGGTTCCTCAGTTTTTTGGTGCTTTGTCAAAAGTCAAACACAAAAAAAAGCTGAGTTATGTGGTGCTGATGCTGGTGACACTGGAATGCATTGTTATATTCCAATTAATTAAGTAAACTGGCATTGTGGCTAGCAGCAGGAAAGTGTTTGCTTTTTACTGCTTCAAAATTGATAGAATCATAGAATGGTNAACTTCCTCCTAACATCCAGTTTCAATCTCCCCTCTGCCAGTTCAAACCCATTGCCCCTTGTCCTGTCATTGCAAGACCTTGTCAATAGTCCCTCCCCAGCCTTCCTGTAGGCCCCCTTCAGATACTGGAAGGCTACTATCAGGTCTCCTCGAAGCCTTCTCTTCTCCAGGCTGCAGAGCCCCAACTCTCTCAGCCTGTCCTCATAGCAGAGCTGCTGCAGCCCTCTGAGCATCTTGGTGACCTCCTCTGGACCCGCTCCAATACTTCCATGTCCTTCCTGTGCTGAGGGCTCCAGAACTGCACACAGGACTCCATGTGGGGTCTGAGGAGAGCAGAGCAAAGGGGCAGAATCCCCTCCCTTGCTCTGCTGCCCACACTGCTCTTGGTGCAGCCCAGGACTCAGTTGTCTGTCTGGGCTGCGCTCACACTGCAGGCTCATGTTGAGCTTTTCATCTTCTGAAGGAGAAGAGCAAACCCCTCTGTCACTCAAACGATTTTGCAAAGGCTAATACTAGTCGGTAGGCAGGAGTAAAATTATTGCTGCAGGAAAGTCAGTTAAGAGCAGATGGTTTTGTCTTATAAAACATTCACACATTTATTACATGAGAATATAACCACCAACATCTAAAGATGCACATCAGTGTACATTTGGAAATGGTTTTTAAGTTAAGGTACCAGTTTTAGTGGCAGTAGATTTCTTTTTCTCTGGCTTCAGCTCCTCAGTGTCTACTGCTCTGAGCTCCTCATTGTTCTGCATTTCTGTTTCCATAGCTGCATCTTCAGGATCTCCTTCTTCCTTTTCTTCAAGAGGCACAATAGGTTTTTCTTGCTCCTTGCTAGCTACATCTGTAAAAAGGCAACAAGATTTATTAAGGAAAAAGGAAAAACAGTGAAGCAGCAAAAAATTGCACTTCATTCTGAGGCCACTTTTATTGAACTTCAGAACACATATGAGTTACTGTCCCAAACGTCAGTTTTATCTTTCTGTGTGCTGTGTCATATTGTATCAATGAGCTATTGCCCTGCAAAGCTGATGAGTAAAACAGAATAGTTACTTTAATGGAAAGCAATTTAACTACATTTTTATTAGAGGAGCATTTTTAGAGACCACCAATTTGTTTGATCCAGAAGAAAGAACCTCCTGTGTTATCCCAAATGTTTAGCATCTGCAGTAGCAGTTTGGGTTTCAATATGATTTCAGTAAGATATGGAGAAAATAGATGTTAAATATTTATTAGATATTTTTTAAAAGTAAATATTTATATTAAATATAAAAATATAAAATCCACTTTTTTATGAGTCAGTTCAGTATTTTAAAAAGTGTTATGATGTGTGAATCTGACTGCCAAAGAGTAGCAGTTATTGTAGTGAAATGGTGCTACACCTTAAAGCAAAGTAAGGAGCATCACAGAATGGCTTATGGACCTCAGAGATCACCTACTCCAACCTCCCCACCATGGGCAGGGACACCTCTCAGTTAGACTCAGCTGCTCAAGGCCTCACTCAACCTGGCCTTCAACAACCTCAGGGAGGAGGCAGCCATGACCTCCCTCTGCAATCTATCCCAGAGTCTCACCACCCTCATACTGAAGAACTTCTTATGATCCAGTCTAAACCTACTCTCCCTCAGTTTAAAACTATTTCCTTTTGTCCTATTGCTAAATACCTTTATGAAAAGTCCTCTCCAGCCTTCCTGTAGGATCCCTTCAGGTATCGTAGGGCAGCTATAAGGTCCCCCAGAGTCTTCTCTTCTCTTGATTGAACAACCCCAGCTCGCTCAGCCTGTCCTCATAGCAGAGGTGTTCCACCCTTTAGATCATCTTTATGGCCCTTCTCTGGACTCATTTCAAGAGTTCCATACCCTTATTCATGATGGAGACACCAGAACCCCAACTGGAGTACTGTGTACAGTTCTGGAGCCCCCATAA
>VWZE01014639.1:8999-72994 GCA_013396675.1 Eubucco bourcierii | reverse complement strand
CCTCCCTGGAGGTGTTCAAGGCCAGATTGGAAGAGGCCTTGAGTGACCTGTACTAGTGGGAGGTGTCCCTGCCTATGGCAGGGGTTTGGAACTAGATGATCCTTGAGGTCCCTTCCAACCTTACCATTCTATGATTCTATAAAGAGCATTTCTAATTCCCATAAACACATGCTGTAAGCAACAGAATCTGGTTTAACAGCAACATTCTCTGCGCAGTCCAAATTGTTTTTACCTCATCAATTTGTTCATGGATTTTCTCTTTGTTTCCGCTCTCATCATCTTGTTGCTCTTCTTCCTTATCCTTGGGAGGCTGTTTTTTATTATCCTTGTTTCCTGCGCCCAAGTTGTCATCTTTTGCAACGAGCTCTGAATCTTCCTAGTCACCAACAAATTCCAAAGAAACTCAATTATGCTACCTGCTTCTCAAAGTTTGAGTGAGAAGATACCATCTGCTACATGAACCAAACATCAAATAATTTGCAATATATTCCAATTACCTTGGGTTCTGCACCTGGGCCAGGACAAGCCTCACTATCAATACAGATTAGGGGAGGAGGTGATAGAAAGCAGCCCTGTGGAAAAGGACCTGGGGGTGCTAATGGATGAGAAGCTGGACATGAGCAGGCAGTGTGAGCTTGCAGCCCAGAAGGCAAATCACAGCCTGGGCTGCAGCCAAAGCAGTGTTGCCAGCAGAGCCACAGAGGGGATTCTGACACTTGGCTCTGCTGAGACCTCACCTGCAGTGCTGCATCCAGCTCTGGAGCCCTCAATATAGGGAGGACATGGACCCGATGGAGTGGGTCCAGAAGAGGGACACAGAAATGCTCAGGGGGTTGGAGCAGCTCTGCTACTGTGAAGACAGGCTGAGGGAGCTGGGGGTCTTCAGCCCAAAGAACAGGGGGCTCTGGGCAGACCTAATGGCAGCCTGCTGGTACCTGAAGGGGGCTACATGAAGGCTGCAGAGAGACTGTTTGCAAAGGGCTGCAGTGACAGAATGAGGGCAGTGGCTGCAAACTAGAGCAGAGCAGATTTAGACTGGATGTTAGGAACAGGTTTTTTACTATGCAGGTGGTGGAACACTGGAACAGGTTGCCCAGGGAGGTGGTTGGGGTCCATCCTGGAGATACTCAAGGCGAGGCTGGACAGGGTTCTGGGCAACCTGATCTAGTCCCTGCTGACTGCAGCGGGGGTTGGCACTAGATGGCCTTTGGAGGTCCCTTCCAACTCAGACTGTTCTATGATGCTATGAGCCCTTTCCAAGACTAAAAGCTATGCAAGGGAGTTCATGGTGTATGTCACACCACATTAGCAGAGTTTAATTTCTTTACTGTTCTTTTTCCCCACTCCTTTTCTCTTTACCTCATCCATTCCTGGTCCAGTTTCTTCTGTTTTACTACTAGCATCTTCGTCGTTGTCGTCATCATCATCATCATCATCATCCCCCCAAAGCCTCTCATCTAGTTTATCATCAGCTTCAGCATTATCAAGATTTCCCATCTGCTTATCCAGCTCCTCCTCTTCATCCGAATTCTCATCATTTTCTGTGTACAGTTCAGAAGTGTTTCAGTACAGAAGAAACATTTCACTTTCTGGTTAAGTTCAGAAACAAGCAGTCAGTGCTGCTCACCAGTTTCACTGCCCTATGCAGTCAACTGAGATGTGTGGAAACATACACCCAGGCACTAACATCTATAAGAGCAAGGTCCCAATTATATGTTCCAGGCTGTTATCTTGGTCCTACACATACCCACAACATTCTCTTCCTCAGACTTAGCAAGTACCAGGTGCAAAAGCTGGATGATTTAAGCTCTTATTCCTTACCCTCTCTATCCTCCATTTCAAGATGTTTTGGCATTACTGGGAGAGGAACTGTCCATTCTACTTCAGCTGTTTACTAGGCTTGGGACTTTCCCTTCTTGTGCAGATGAATTTATTCTCGGCACTTTGCCAGATTTAAAAGTAGATTTAACACTACTGTAATTTGTAAAGCACATTATTTTCATATCTTTCAGTTGTTAACCTTTAAAGTGGAAAAAACTGCTACCTGTTGGGTGAGTAGCAACTTGAGTCAATCTACCAAATGTTGCTGCCTTTCCAATTTTAGAAAAGGGAATTAAATTCTTTAGGTTGCTTTAAAAGTTAGCAATAGCTTTGTTAGCCATATTTTGAAGTTAATGAATTCACAGTCTGAAGTGTCAGCACTGTGCCCAGGTGACCAAGAAGGCCAATGGCATCCTGGACTGTATCAGAAACAGTGTGGCCAGCAGGACCAGGGAAGTCCTTCTGCCCCTGTGCTCAGCACTGGTTAGGCCACACCTTGAGTGCTGTGTCCAGTTCTGGGACCCTCAGTTTAAAAAAGATGTTGAGGTGCTTGAATGTGTCCAGAGAAGGGCAGCAAGGCTGGTGAGGGGCATGGAGCACAGCCCTGTGAGGAGAGGCTGAGGGAGATGAGTTTGTTCAGCCTGAAGAAGATGTTCAGGGGGGACCTTATTGCTCTCCACAACTACATGAGAGGAGGCTGTAGCCAGGTGGGGTTGGTCTCTTCTCCCAGGCAAGCAGTGACAGAAGGAGGGGACACAGTCTCAAACTGCTCTAGGCCAGGCTTAGGCTGGATGTTAGGAAAAAATTATTCGCAGAGTGATTGGAATTGGAATGGGCTGCCCAGGGAGGTGGTGGAGTCATTGTGCCTGGAAGTGTTTTAAAAAGACTGGATGTGGCACTTGGTGCCATGGTTTATTTGATTAGATGGTGTTGGGTAATGGTAGCATTTGATGATCTCAAAGGTCTTTTCCAACCTGGTTAATTCTGTGACTCTGTGTCCTGTTGATTTTCAGTGACTGATTTTAAGACATGTCTGTATGTCAGCTCACAACAGAAGGAATTGGCTGCTTCATTCCAAAACCATCACAATGACAAAGCAGAGATGGCATTTCCTTTGTGTACATCTCTCCATTCCTATCAATACCTCTTAGTGTTCATACATAAACGGCATTGCTCTGTTGTTAACACAGACTTTTCAGTATATGCTTCATTATACAGCAGATACAACCATTAGTGGACTGATTTCTTAGTTTCTAGAAATTTCTAATATTTCTTAGAAATATTCTTAGAATATTTCTTATAAGTTTGCCATAGCGGAAGGACCAAACCTTTTTTCTCCAGTTCTCCATCATGCATTTTTCCTTCAAAGTCTTCTGACATTTCAATTGCATTGTCTTCTCCTTCAATGTCTGGTTTAGAATCTTGATCCTCTTTCTCTTTCTCTTGCCCCTTCTGAAAACTGTCTTCTATCTGAATTATTAGCAAAACATAAAAAACCCACAATGGATCTTACCAATATATTAAATCTGTAAGTACCACAGCAGTATTTACAAACTTATATGCAAAGATAAGAGCCGACCTAAACAGGAGACTGAAAGAAAGTTAACCTTTCTTTTACCTGAAACATTTACAACATAGGTTCCAAGGTTTCTTTTCAGCTTTACTTGAACTAAGCCAGAACAACCCAGGACACTTACCTGATCTTCACTTTCTATTTTGTCACTGACATCCTTCTTGCCTTCCCCATCTCCAATACCAGCGTCCTCATAATCGTGAAATTGTGAAGCTCCTTCTCCAGCTTCTTCTTCGAGTAATTCTTTAGGCAGACAAAACCCCTAACAAAGGCAAACAGAGACTCAAAACTTCCTGTAGTTCAGCTTAGTTTCTCCTTAATCCCCTGTAAATATTCAATATGTGCACACCACATATCAGAATCAGTCAGGGTTGGAAGGGAACACAAGGATCATCTAGTTCCAACCCCCCTGTCTTGGGCAGGGACAACTCACACTAGATCAGGCTGTCTAGAGCCTCATCCAACCTAGCCTTAAACATCTCCAGGGATGAGGCTTCCACCACCTCCCTGGGCAACTCATTTCAGGCTCTCACCACCCTCATGCTGAAGAACTACTTCCTAACATCCAGTCTGAATCTACCCATTTCCAGCTTTGTTCCATTCCCCCCAGTCCTATCACTACCTGACAGCCTAAGAAGTCTCTCCCCAGCCTTTTTGTAGGCACCCTTAAGACTGAAAGGCCACAATAAGGTCACCTGGGAGCCTTCTCCTCTCCAGACTGAACAGCCCCAACTCTAAGTCTGTCCTCATAGGAGAGGTTCTCCAGCCCTCTGATCATCCTCGTGGCCCTTCTCTGGACACCTTCCAGCACCTCCATATCCCTCTTGTAATAGTAGCTCCAGAACTGGATGCAGTAGTCCAAGTGGGGTCTCACCAGTGTGGAATAGAGGGGGAGGATTACTTCCCTTGACTTGATGACAAGATCTTGCTACCAACTGTTATCTCTAATAACTCACCTTTTGGGCAAGCTCTGTAAAAATGCTTGTCAGAACAGAGAGCAATTTTCCAGTACTCCGGTGAGATGCCAGCGAAACAGTGAGGTAGAAGAGAATGAGGTCTGAATATTTGCAGAGCATGGGCTTCAGACGCACCAGTAGATAGCAGGACTGGTTGAAGAACTACAGTTAAAACCAAAGGACAGCTGTCAAACTTGATTATGGACACATTGATGTGCACTGCAGGGAGGGTAACGATAGAGTGAAAAGCGATGCTCAAACCAGAGCTACCAGCAGGCGAGTTCAAACACAAGTTCTGAAGTTTCTGAATCTTCATCCAGATTTTCACAAAGCCCAAAACTTTTCATACAATAGAATCATAGAATGATTTAGGTTGGAAGGGACCTCAAGGATCATCCAGTTCCAACTCCCCAACATAGGCAGGGACACTTCCCACTAGTACAGCTCACTCAAGGCCTCCTCCAACCTGGCCTTGAACACCTCCAGGGAGGGAGCAGCCACAACCTCCATGGGCAACCTGTGCCAGGGTCTCACCACCCTCACTGCAAACAACTTCCTCCTAACATCCAGTTTCAATCTCCCCTCTGCCAGTTCAAACCCATTGCCCCTTGTCCTGGCATTACAAGACCTTGTCAACAGTCCCTCCTCAGCCTTCCTGTAGCCCACTTCAGATACTGGAAGGCTACTATCAGGTCTCCTGGAAGCCTTCTCTTCTCCAGGCTGCAGAGCCCCAACTCTCTCAGCCTGTCCTCAGAGCAGAGCTGCTGCAGCCCTCTGAGCATCTTTGTGGCCTCCACTGGACCCGCTCCAACAGTTCTATCTCCTTCCTGTGCTGGGGGTTCCAGAACTACACACAGCACTCCAGGTGGGGTCTGAGGAGAGCAGAGCAAAGGGGCAGAATCCCCTCCCTTGCCCTGCTGCCCACACTGCTCTTGATGCAGCCCAGCACACAGTTGCTGTCTGGGCTGCACTCACACTGCAGGCTCATGTTGAGCTTTTCATCACCCCAGACCCCCAGGGCCTTTTCCTCAGGGCTGTTCTCCAGCCATTCACCACCCATATTATTGTATGCAGCTGTAAATATCTGTATATATTGTATAGTTATGCTTGTAAATTGTGCCAAACTATAAACACAGCTTCATTCATTAACTTGCAGCTGAGCGAGTTAGTCTGGGTGGATTCCTAAATGTGGGAGGTTGGGGGTGGATAACTCCCAAACCTGCTTGTAGTTTTAAGTTATTAGACAAGCAAAAGCAATTCACATTTAACCAAAGCCCACAGTTTCAGATCTTCTAAGACCCCTAAGGCAAAACCTCTTGAGAAGAACAATTTTACCTTGTGTTTATCTGAGGTGTAATCTTCCCTGTAAGATTTCAGGTCCTCCAGGAGTTCTGAAACTGATGAAATGGCTTTTTGCACGTGCAAAGAATCCAAATCAGCAGAAAGATCTTCATCCAAAAGCTTAGTTATGTGTCCTGCTTTAATCACATCAAACGAGGCTGCATCCTCTTTGGTTGAAATACAAAGAAAATATGCAAATCAAGTCAGACCTAAAAATGTTCCAATAAGCAATCTGGAAATAGCCTTCTTAACTCTTTCAACAGACTTCTATTAATGTGGCAATTTCCCTCTCTATTGGTGCCTCTGCTAGACACAGTTTAAGGAATTTCTAGGTTTCCATAGCTGAACCTCTCCTCCTCAACCAAATTAACAAATTTCATAGAATCATAGAATCATAGAATGGTAAGGTTGGAAGGGACCTCAAGGATCATCTAGTTCCAACCCACCCACTAGTACACCTCCCACTAGTACAGGTTACTCAAGGCCTCATCCAATCTGGCCTTGAACACATCCAGGGAGGGAGCATCCACAACCTCCCTGGGCAACCTGTTCCAGTGCCTCACCACCCTTACTGTAAAGAACTTCCTCCTAACATCCAGTCTAAATCTCCCCTCTGCCAGTTTAAGCCCATTGCCCCTTGTCCTGTCATTGCAGGACCTTGTAAATAATCCTTCCCCAGCCTTCCTGTAGGCCCCCTTCAGATACTGGAAGGCTACTATCAGGTCCCCTCGAAGCCTTCTCTTCTCCAGGCTGAAGAGCCCCAACTCCCTCAGCCTGTCCTCATAGGAGAGCTGCTCCAGCCCTCTGATCATCTTTGTGGCCCTCCTCTGGACCCGCTCCAACACTTCCATGTCCTTCCTGTGCTGAGGGTTCCAGAACTGCACACAGTACTCCAGGTGGGGTCTGACGAGAGCAGAGTAAAGGGGCAGAATCACCTCCCTTGCCCTGCTGGCCACGCTTCTCTTGATGCAGCCTAGGACTCGGTTGGCTGTCTGGGCTGCATGTGCACACTGCAGACTCATGTTGAGCTTTTCATCAACCCAGACTCCAAGGTCCTTTTCCTCAGGGCTGCTCTCCAGCCATTCACCACCCAGCCTGTATTTGTGCTTGGGATTGTGCCTACCCAGGTGCAGGACCTTACACTTGGCCTTATTGAATTTCATCAGGTTGGCCTGGGCCCAACTCTCCAGCCTGTCCAGGTCCCTCTGGATGGCATCCCTGCCCTCTAGCAAGTCGACTGTGCCACACAGCTTGGTGTCATCTGCAAACTTGCTGAGGGTGCACTCCATTTACCATTTTCCTCTGCAGATTTTTCTTCCTCTTTTCCATCTTCCTGTTTTCTCTCAACCAAACACTGGATGGCATAGAGAACAACACGGATAACTGTTTCCACTTTTGCTGAGAAGTGCTCCATAAACTCTTCATCTGACAGTTGATTTCCTTTGGAATCATAACACAGGTAGGTTTAGACAGAACCACATTAAATCAGTTACTGTGTTTGCCCTATGCACAATAAGCATTCTCCAGCTTTTACCACATAGTTACAAGAGACATAGAATGGTTTAGGTTGGAAGGGACCTCAAAGCTCATCCAGTTCCACCCCCCCACCATAGACAGGGACACCTCCCATTAGAACAGGTCACTCAAGGCCTCATCCAAACTGCCCTTGAACACCTCCAGGGATGGAGCATCCACAGCTTTCCTGGGCAGCCTGTGCCAGTGCCTCACCACCCTCACTGGAAAGAATTTCCTCCTAACATCCAGTTTAAATCTCCCCTCTGCCAGTTTAAACCCATTCCTAACATCTACTGAAATCTCCTTGCTAATCCTGATTGACAAAATGTGTTTAAAATCTGTCATCAGATGTGACTAAGAAGGAAAAACACTCCACCAAATTATTGCATAGCTTAAGTCTGGGCTAAATTTTGCAAGATTGGATTTTATCAAGTGCTTCTGAATATCCAAATGAAGACTGAGCCATTTTCTGCAACAAGCAACCCAAGAAATTCTTATACCTTTATCTAAACTAAAAAAAAAAAAAAAAATGGGTAAAGAAGAATTGTTCTTACCTCTGCAATTTGTCATGGAAGCAAGAAGCTGTGTTCTCCAGGCTGTGAATTCTGCAGATGTATTATTAATTTCTTCTTGTATATACTTTAGGCTTTTGATTAGGGCCATCTGATTTGCAGCTTGCTTTCCTTCCACATCTGGAAGGAACAGGGACTCAATGCCTTGTAACTGAGCTGAGACTTCAAGCAAGCAACTCATAGCTGATGTGCAAACTTCAAAATCTCTCCTGCAACAAGAAATCTCATCATACTGAAAGAAAAATGAACACTGCAGTTTAAGATGAAACCTCTTCTTGGGGCAGGAATGAGGGAGTTTAAGATGAAACCTCTTCTTGGGGCAGGAATGAGGGAGTTTAAGATGAAACCTTTTTTTGGGGCAGGAATGAGAAGGCGGCAGCTGATCTCCACTTCAAACTTATTAAATGTCTGAAAATCAGCAGATGTGCCACTCACTGTTTGATGCAGACAGAGAAAGACGTATATATTTAGAGAATCACAGAATGTTAGAGGTTGGAAGGGACCTCCAGAGATCATCAAGTCCAACCCCCCTGCCAAAAGCAGGATCACCCAGGGTAGTTCACACAGGAAAGCATCCAGGTAGGTTTTGAAAGTCTCCACAGAAGGAGACTCCACAACCTCTCTGGGCAGCCTGTTCCATGGGTCTGTCACCCTCACTCTAAAGAAGTTTCTCCTCATGTTGAGCTGAAACCTTCTCTGTCCCAGTTTGGATCCATTGCTCCTTGGTTTATTGCTGCTGACCACCAAAAAAAGCTTGGTTCCCTCCACTTGACACCTACCCCTCAGATATTTGTATACATTGATCAGATCTCCTCTCAGCCTTCTCTTCTCCAGACTAAGCAGCCTCAGGCCTCTCAGGCTCTCTCCAGAGGGGAGATGCTCAATCCCCCAGCCATCCTTGTGGCTCTCTGTTGGACTCTCTCCAGCAGGTTCCTGTCTCTCTTGAACAGGGGAGCCTAAAACTGGACACAGTACTCCAGGTGTCTGAGCAGGGCAGTGCGGAGCGGGAGAACAATCTCCCTAGACCTGTTGTTATTCTCAATTAGGCTACAGAGCTCTTTTGAAATACAAATTTTTCCATTAAATTTATGTTTGAAATTCACCTTCTTAACTAAGTAGTTATAGGGATGAAATCCCAGGAGACTGAAGACAAGCTGAGAAGCCTACACAAACAACTTATTTAGTGACTTATCGGGGAGTGGGTAAAGACACAGCACTGGAACAGGTTGCCCATGGGGATTGTGGAGACTTTCTGCTTCTCTGGAGACTTAAAAAACCTGCCTGGATGCATCCCTGTGTGGACTACCCTGGGTGATCCTGCTTTTGGTAGGTGGGTTGGACTCAATGATCTCTGAAAGTCCCTTCCAACCTCTAGCATTCTGTGATTCTGTGACTTGTTTTAAAAACCAGGCACTGCACTTTGCAAGAAAAAAAACAGAAACAAGTTTCAAGAGCACCTGAACACACTTTTCAAGATAAGCACAGACAAATATTTCCAAGATGAATTTTCACATCTTACATCAACTCAAAGAGATTCAGTTTTATGCACATGTAGAACTCACCAGGAATACAGCAAGGTCTCACATGACTGTTGTCTTATTTTGTCCACTTCTGATTTCATTGCCTTCACATTTCCCAGCATTGCATTCAACTGTGTAGCTACCTGCAGCCATAATTGATCCTTATTTCGCATCCTGCATCCGGGAGGCAGTTGCTCACTCGTTACTGGAGTCAGGTATTTTAGCTCTGGGGGAATTGGGTCATCCAATCCCTTAAACAGATTTCCCACTTCAGGTCCTGAACTCTGAAAAATGTTTGTTTTGACATCTGTCCTTTCACTGTCACTGCACTTTGTTGCCTCTTCTCTTGGGCAGCATTGCAGAAACCAAGACAGCTCCTCGAGAACCATCACAGACTGCATGGCAAGTTGCTGCAGTTTATCAGTCCAGCACTGAATGCTGTCTTGAGAAGGAAATGCTACATTATATTCTCTGTCAGCAGTCAATCTAGAATCTATCTCTTGTACACAGCTCAGGAGGTTCCTGGTTAAGAAGAAAAAAGGAAGAATTACAATCACCAAGTTTAACTTCCCTTCAAAAAGCCCAACCTTTAGATCAAGTTCATAAAACCTGTCAGTAACATGCAGTCAGTGGAAATAAAAAAAAACAAAACACAACAACAAAATCCCCCCACCCTTTTCCAGGAAAAACTAAAATGATAGTTTTTCCTTTTCAAAAGAAAAAAAAAACCAAACTCAAGATAAACCAAACCAAAAACAAAATAAAATGCTTAATTATTCAACTTTTCTCTCCATTGCCTATGTTTGTGAGTTGTGAAAACAGGGCTCTGAGAAGAGTACTCAGAATCTACACCAAACAGTCCTTAAACTCCTAGCCTGATACTCAAATATTATTAACTTTCAGCCACTATAAAAGCAAATTAGATTCTTAAACATCTTTGTTCTCTGAAGTGCTGTGTGATAATCAGCTCAAACCAAATGATTAACCTGACTGACAATGACAGTCACAGCAATGCAGGTAAAGGTCTTAGAAGTTTTACTATTCCTGTGACTGGAAAAATGAGGGGTTTGCATTCTGGGCTTTTGTTTGTTTTTATAATTCTTTTGTTCAGTTTCCAAGTTTCCTAAGGTTAAGATAATTTTTGCACCACTAACATCCCATCTAGATTCCCTTTTGTATACAAAAGAAATAGCTCCTGACCCAACTTAGAGAAGTTTTATGTATTACAATAGCAGTGAGGATGAATATCCCTGCCTATGGCAGGGGGTTGGAACTAGATGATCCTTGAGGTCCCTTCCAACCTTACCATTCTATGATTCTATGAATATGCAGAACGGTGGAAGCTGCACTGAGACTGATGAGTGACTAAAATCACATGAAGAGAGAAAGATCTCCTCATTTTTGCAATTTTGACACAGGATCTAGTATCTCCCACCTTCCTACAATTCTTTCTTTGTAAGCTGTTGAGGTTTTTTCATCCTGGCTCAAAGTGCCATCCAGGTCATTTATTTGCTCCAAATCAAACCAACAGCTCAAACACAGCCAAAATTATCTTAGATCAACACCAAATGAGAGACATTTAACAACCTATAGATTTAACTTTATAATTAACTATAGTAATTATTTCATGGCCTTAATGTATGTGCAATTTGATTTTCCCAAATTATTTTGATTCCAAAATATTGGCTGCAGTGACAGGTTAAAGGATACCTAATCCCCTTTCTGTGTGTATGTCATCCATCCATCAGCTCATCTGTATATGTACACTTAACTGAGAGGAGAAGAGACAGGGGGAAGCAGGGGAAATAATTGCATTTCTTTCTTTTATGTTTTTCTTCATATTTCTGATGAAGACATAGAGTTGTGTCATCAGCAAGTTCCCAGATGACACCAAGTTAGGTGGCAGTGTTGATCTTCAAGAGGGTAGGGAGGCTCTGCACAATGACTTGGATACATTGGATCCATGGCCAATGTTAGTGGGATGAGCTTCAACAAGGCCAAATGCCAGGTCCTGCACATGAGGCACAACAACTCCAGCAAGGCTACAGCCTTGGGGCAGTGTAGCTGGAAAGCTGCCTGGCAGAAAGGGACCTGGGGGTTTTAATGGGCAAGTAGTTGAACAGAAGCCAGCAGTGTGCCCAGGTGGCCAAGAAAACCAATGGCATACTGGCTGAGATTAGAAATGCTGTGGTCAGCAGGAGCAGGGAGGGGATTGTCCCCTTGGACTCAGCTCTGGGGAGGCCACACCTCGAGTGCTGTGTTCAGTTTTGGGCACCTCAATACAAGAGAGATGTGGAGGTGCTGGAGCCAGTGCAGAGGAGGGCAAGGAAGCTGGGGAAGGGCCTGCAGAATAAATCTGATGAGGAGAGACTGAGTGAGCTGGGGATGGTTAGTGTGAACCAGAGGAGGCTGAGGGCAGAGCTCATGGTTGTCTGCAGCTACCTGTAAGGAGGTTGTGGAGAGGTTGGTGCTGGTCTCTTCTCACAGGTAAATAGTGATAGAACAAGAGGGAATGGCCTCAAGCTGTGACTGGATTGGTTCAGATTGGACAGGAGGAAATATTTTCAGGGCAAGAGTGGCCAGGCATTGGAATGGGCTGCTCAGGGAGGTGGAGTCACCAACCCTGGATGTGTTTAAAGGTGGTTTGGATGTGATGCTTAGAGACATGGTTTAGGGTGCACCTTGTAGAGCAGGGTTATCTGTTGGACTTGGTGATCCTGAGGGGCTTTTCCAGCCTGAATGTTTATGTGATTCTTGATCTGAATTGCTGACTGCTGAGCTCCCTGCCAGCATTTCAATGTTGGAAAATGCAGAAATACCTCAGTAGGATCCACTGTTCTGTCAATGCAGTAAGAGATTGCCTCTGCCTGACAAGCATCTGCAGGAGGTGTGCAGTGAATCCTTTACATCTCTCAATGCCACCTAGTCCAATATCCTACAGAAAAAGTGGGAGAGAACAGTTTGATGAGTAAGTGGACAACAGCATTCTTTGTGCCTCCATTTCACTGCACTGTGAATGTTTTAGTTGTGTTTATGGTTTAACTGAACAAGTCCTAAAATGCAGACAAAAGTTACATTTAGCAGTTTTCCTGTCTGTGTCTTCCATATATCCTGCTCACAAACTTTATTCCCAAGTAGCTTCTGCAACAATAGTCACATTAAATTGGACTTCACTGCAGCAACTCTTATGAGGGAATTAGTTCCAATGGTAGATCTACCTTAGATAATTATTATTAAAACCCAAAGAGATCACCCTATAATTTATGCTCATGACCATTGCATAAAACACTAGCACAACTAATGTCACTATTTTACTGACAATTAACTTTTACCCCTTCAGTACAATGGGCTCCACTTTTAAAGCCTGTTCACAACACAGAGCAAAACTGATCTCAGCTACATTTCATTCTTTATGCCACTGCCACTGCCAGCTGATATTGGGCAAGGTCATGGTGCAAAACAAGAGGTGAAGCACAGTAAGAAGAGGATCTGGAAGAGATTCCCTTTTCCTAGAACACTCAAGAAGTGGTACAAGAAGGTCAATGGTATTCTGGCTTGTATTAGGAACAGTGTGGAAAGCAGGACTAGGGAAGTCCTTTGGCCTCTGTAGTCAGCACTGCTTAAGCCACATCTTGAGTACTGTGTCCAGTTCTGTGCCCCTCAGTTTAAGAAAGATGTTGAGGTGCTTGAGCATGTCCAGAGAAGGGCAGCAAGGCTGGTGAGGGGGTTGGAACACAGCCCTGTGAGGAGAGCCTGAGGTGTGCAGCCTGCTGAAGAGGAGGCTTAGTGGGGATCTTACTGCTCTCTACAACTACCTGAAAGGAGGCTGTGGCCAGGTGGGGTTCATCTCTTCTCCTAGGCAACCAGAGACAGTATGAAGGGATGCAGTCTCAAGTTGGGCCAGGGGAGGTGTAGGCTGGATGTTAGGAAAAAGTTCTTCACAGAGACAGATTTGCCATTGGAATGGGCTGCCTGGGGAGGTGGTGGAGTCATTGTGCCTGGAAGTGTTTTAAAAAGCCTGTATGTGGCACTTGGTGCCATGGTTTAGTTGATTATATAGTGTGGGTAATAGGTTGGACTTGATGATCTCGAGGGTCTTTTCCAACCTGATTAATTCTGAGATTTCTCAAAATTTACTTCCTCTGTCTACTGATTTTAGAGCAACTTTAAAGAAACATATCAGCACTTTGTTTAATACACAGGTTCCAGTTACATCCAATCATAAGCCTCGACTGGTTTTCTCATGAGTAACAACTTACCTTGCTTCTGTTTTCCTAACGAGCTTTGATTCAGCATTCTGGGAGTTTCCTTTGTGCACAAAAAGTAGTGTTTGGGAACTGCTGGGATGAATAAATGATACTGTGCATTTAGCACACTATTAACTTAGAAGGCTTCCAGGAGACCTCATAGTAGCCTTCCAATATCTGAAGGGGGCCTACAGGAAGGCTGGGGAGGGACTATTGACAAGGTCTTGCAATGACAGGACAAAAGGTAATGGGTTTGAACTGGCAGAGAGAAGATTTAGACTGGATGTTAGGAGGAAGGTGTTTGCAGTGAGGGTGGTGAGACACTGGCACAGGTTGCCCAGGGAGGTTGTGGCTGCTCCCTCCCTGGAGGTGTCCAAGGCCAGGGTGGAGGAGGCCTTAAGTGACCTGTACTAGTGGGAGGTGTCCCTGCCTATGGCAAGGGGTTGGAACTAGATGATCCTTGAGGTCCCTTCCAACCTAACTATTCTATGATCACCAAACTAATGATGTTCAGTCATAGAACAACAGGTATTAAGATCCTGCATGTAATGGTTGGACTACAAGAACGCTGGGGAGAGACTTTTTAGGCTGTCAGGTAGTAACAGGACTGGAGGGAATGGAACAAAGCTAGAAATGGGTAGATTCAGACTGGATGTTAGGAAGAAGTTCTTCACCATGAGGGTGGTGAGACCCTGGAATGGGTTGCCCAGGGAGGTGGTCGAAGCCTCATCCCTGGAGGTGTTTAAGGCCAGGCTGGATGAGGCTCTGGACAGCCTGATCTACTGTGAAGTGTCCCTGCCCATGGCAGGGGGGTTGGAACTGGATGATCCTTGTGTTCCCTTCCAACCCTGACTGATTCTATGATTCTATGACCCACAAAGAATGTATTTGCTATCATACTACAGAATAAAGCATCATCTCACATCCTCTTTTCTTGCTACCAGAAAATTTCAGTCCCAACTGGTAAAACAAAGAGTTAACAAACATAGTATTTCTATTTTCACTTCAATGTTTTACCTTGGCAGGTGCTAATAATGCTGTCTGAAGTCTAGAGTGGCGTGCAAGTGACCGATAGAAGTATTTCTGGCATCCATCCCATGCAGAAGAAATTTCTGTCAGCAACCTGATAGGGCACACAAAGAAGCCTGTTATTAGGAAGGCATATAAAAGCAGCACTGGAACCACCAACTCAGCTCTTCAGCCTAAGGGATTTGCTTGTAATTTGTTATTTTACAAGAAAATATGTAAAATTTAAGCAATAGCAGCAAAATTTCCATATTTGAGTATTATTTAATATGTTATAATGTTTTTGTTTTTTTCATGCAGCTAAATCCAGCTTGATTGGGAAGCTTTTATTTTGGCCTTGACAAAAGATCCTATAAATAAACTTATACCTGAATAGGACAATTGCCAGCATGGCTCACTGACAAAAACCCTTGCTGATGGAAAAAACAGAGCAATGTCTAAAATACTCTTGTGACATAGTTTGCTCAGCAAGTTTGCTGATGATACTGAATTGGGAGGCTTGGATGAGCCACCTGAAGGCTGTGTGGCCATTCAGTTAGACTGGGACAGACTAAGAGTTGGACAGAGAGGAACCTAATGAGGTTCAACAAGGAGAACTGCAGAGTCCTGCACCTGGGAAGGAATAATAAATCAAATCAGTATGGTTTGGAAGGTGATCTGCTGAACAGCAGCCCTGTGGAGAAGGAGCTGGGAGTGCTGGTGGGCAGCAAGTTCTGCATGGCACAACAAAGTGCCTTGATGGCCAAAAAGGCCAATGGGGTCCTGGGGTGCATTAAGAAGAGTGTGGCCAGCAGATCCAGGGAGGTTCTCCTTCTCCCCTACTCTGCCCTAGTGACACCTCACCTGAAATATTGCATCCAGTTCTGGGCTCCCCAGTTCAGGAGGGACAGTTACTAGAGAGAGTCCAACAGAGGGCTACAAGGATGCTGAAGGGGCTGGAGCACTGCCCTATGGGGAGAGGCTGAGTGACCTGGAGCTTTTTGGTGTGGTGGAGAGAAGACTTAGCAGGGATCTAATCAATGTTTATATATATCTGAGTGCTGGGGGTCAAGTGGGAGGGGACAAACTCCGCTCACTTGTGCTCTCTGATAGAACAAGGGACAATGAATGTAAACTACAGCACAGGAAATTCCACCTCAACATGAGCAAGAACTTCTTTACTGTAAGGGTCCCAAAGCACCAGAACAGGTTGCCCAGAGAGGTTGTGGAGTCTCATTCTCTGGAGACTTCCAAGCCCTGTCTGGATGCGTTCCTGTGCGACTCCCAGTAGATTATGGTCCTGTTCTGGTAGAGGGGGTTGGACCTCTGGAAGTCCCTTGGAACCCCAAACATAGAATCACAGAATGGTAAGGTTGGAAGGGACCTCAAACATCATCTAGTTCCAACTCCCTGCCATAGGCAAGGCCACCTCCCACTAGTACAGGTCACTCAAGGTCTCATCCAATCTAGCCTTGAACACCTCCAGGGAGGGAGGGCCATCCTGTGATCTTTCCTCTAAGTAGGTTTTTCCAGGAATGCCCACTTTGAACTAATTATCTTTTCTCCTGAAATATCCCACTAGTCAAGGAAAACAAAACAATTCAGTAATCCCTGTAAATTACAGCTCACTTCAGACAAAATCTTTCACAGTCTGCATTCTAATATGATGCTAGCAAAGCTGGGTGGTGGAAGATTGAAACCTACTTCACAGTGACAAAGAAATTGAGGATAGAGTTGGCAAAAGTGCAAATCAAAGTTGTATGTGCCAGGATAGTACACTCAGGATTTTCACAGAATCATAGAATGGTAAGGTTGGAAGGGACCTCAAGGATCATCTAGTTCCAACCCCCTGCCATAGGCAGGGACACACAGAATCACAGAATCATAGAATGGTAAGGTTGGAAGGGACCTCAAGGATCATCTAGTTCCAACCCCCTGCCATAGGCAGGGACACACAGAATCACAGAATCATAGAATGGTAAGGTTGGCGGTTTCAAACTGGGAAGTACTGGGAGGAAAGACCAATGAGTATCTACAATCCTAGGTGAAATACATGCCAGAAATTCTAAATGTTACAGCTGCAATTCATGCAATGTAAGGGTCAGAAAGACTGTGTACATACGTGGGATCCAGTTCATGTGTACAGTGTACCACACTTAATGCCTTCTGCAAGTCCAGTGGCCGTAGGTAGAGTACTTCCTGATAGCCTTTTGAACGGGACCAAGAAAGACCTTTCCGGTATGACAAGCCTGGAATGACATTTAAACACACATGGTTTTATAGGAGAAAGGGCACAGTTGGTATTAGGATACATAAAGAGAAATTGTTTTCATTGTGATGGTGGCAAAACACAAATTGGCTGCCCAGAGAGTGTGGAGTTTCCTGCTCTGGAGACATTCAAAAGCCACCTGGATGCATTCCTGTGTGATCTGCCCTAGGTGATCCTCTTCTGGCAGGGGATTTGGACTAGATGACCTTTTGAGGTCCCTTCCAACCCCTAATGTTCTGTGATATAAAATTTTCTGATGTAGCTTTCCTAATGCTGTATTTTGTGTTTGTTTGGGTTTTGTTTCCTTGGATTTGTTTCTTTCTTTCTTTTTATTGATGTTGTTGTTTTGGGTTTTTTTGTCTGGTTGGGGTTTGTTGATTGAGGTTCTTAGGACAGAAGTTATAGTTTCCAAGAGGCACCAAAACAATAAAGAAAAAAAAAGAGGAAAAAAAAAAAAAAAAAAAAAAAAAAAAAAAAAAAACAAAAGGGAAAAAAAAAAAGAAAAGAAAAGAAAAAAAGACAAAAGGGAAAAAAAAGAAAAAAGAAAAATGAAAAATAAAAAAAAAGAAAAAGACAAAAAAAAAAGAAAAAAAAAAAGAAGAAAAAAGGGAAAAAAAGAAAAAAAAGATAAAAAAGCCAAAAGAAAAAAGAAAAAAAGAAAAGGAAAATAAGGAAAAAAAGAAAAAGAAAAAAGAGAAAAAGAAAAAAGGAAAAAAAGAAAAAGAGAGAAAAAGAAAAAAGGAAAAAAAAAGAAAAAGAAAAAGAAAAAAGAAAAAAAGGAAAAAAGAAAAAAAGAAAAAAGAAAAAAAGGAAAGAAAGAAAAAAAGAAAAGAAAAAGAAGAAAGGAAAAAAGAAAAAAGGAAAAAAAGAAAAAAAAAAAGGAAAAAAAAAGGAAACAGGAACAAAAAAAAGAAAGAAAAAAGGAGAAGAAAAAAAAAAGAGGCAAAGTGGCATTAATTTCCACTTCTGGCTATAAATGCTGTCACAGTTATTTAACAAAACTGCTTCCTTCTGTTGTTTTCTAACCTGCTGACAAATAATTTAACACCACACCAAAGGAATAGGCAATAATTAATAGTTTGGGTAAGTCACAGAATCATAGAATGGTCTGGGTTCTGGGTTGGAAGGGACCTCTAATGGTCATCTATTCCAACCTCTGCTTCAGTCAGCAGGGGCAACCTCAACTACATCAGGTTGTCCAGAGCCCTATCCAGCCTCACTTTGAGTATGTCCAGGGGTGGATCCCAACCACCTTCCCAGGTAACCTGTTCAGTGTTCCACTGCCTGCATAGTAAAGAACCTGTTCCTAACATCCAATCTAAATCTGCTCTGCTCTAGTTTGAAGCCACTGCCCTCATCCTGTCCCTGCAGCCCTTTGAAGTCTCTCTCCAGGCCCTCTTCAGACACTTGCAGGCTGCTATTAGGTCTGCCCAGAGCCACCTCTTCTCCAGGCTGAATGCTTCCAGCTTCTTAAGCCTTTTGTAGTAGCAGAGCTGGTCCAAGCCCCTGAGCATTTTCATGGCCCTCTTCTGGACCTGTTCCATCAGCTCCATATCATTCCTACATTGAGGGCTCCAGAGCTGGAGGTGAGGTCTCAGCAGAGCAGAGCAAAGTGGCAGAATCCCCTCTCTGGTTGTGCTGGCAACACTGCTTTTGATGCAGCCCAGACTGTGATTTACCTTCTGGGCTGCAAGCTCACACTGCCTGCTCATGTCCAGCTTTTTATCCATCAGCACCCTCAAATCTTTTTCCACAGGGCTGCTTTCTATCACCTCCTCTTCAGTTTGCATGGATAGTGAGGACTGTTACAGCCCAAGTGCAGAACTCTGCACTTGCTCTTGTTGAACATCCTGAGGTTCAGCTGGGCTCACCTTTCCAGCTTCTCCAGGTCCCTCTGGATGCCATCCCATGCCTCAGGTCCTCCACCTTAAGATTAGCAAGGGGACCAGTGGAGACTTGAACTGCTGAACTGAGTGCCTCAAACAATTCTATAAATAGACCATTCAGTCCCCATGGCTCAACAATATCTCTGCCAATCTGACCTGTGCCAGTCCATCAATCAAAAGCAAAACTCTCATTCAAATGAGCTAACTTAATTTCAGTTCTATATTAAGAGAATGGACACAAAAGAATAAACTCCCCACTTGTTTCTAAAAGCTGTGCAGTGACTTCTGACTGGAGATGATCAAATTTCTGGTTCAGAAAAGCTGCTGTTGCACATCTAATGGGAAGTAAAGAGAAGAAAGCATTTGAAGGGCTAACACACCAGGCCTCATAGTCAGCAGATGAGGAGAGAGAGCCTTAAATGCTTCTACATATTAGTGGCTCGGTGACTTCGAGAATGTTTTATTATGGTGGGTTTAGATGTACTGGCAAAAATAGTAAAATGCTGAAGAACTTAGTAGTTTGCTATCAGACACATTAGCATTCAAAGTTCACCTGTTTTAGCAAGGCTTTTAAAGAGCTCTGCCAAAGCCCTCTGCTTCTGCATCTGAATATGCTTCGCCTCCGATTTCTGCTTCTCCTTCTCTGCTGTCTGATCAAACGTTAGATTTTGCAGTTCAACTACAGAATCAATGATGCCACCTGTGGAGAAGACAGCAGGGAAAGGTAAGAGGAGTGAAAATCTAACGTGCACCAAGCAGGCATAGGAAGGCAGTATGGGAAGGGAACTCTGTTTCTACACCTTCTCCTGACTGGATGCAGTTACTTTACAGAGGTCAATCACGGTATGGAAATCATAAGAACACTTAACCTGTGAACTGGTCAAGATTTTCCACCAGGCTTAAGAATGAATTCTTTTCTGTAACTGTTGTACACATTTTCTTCATTTTTTTAGTAAGTTTAGGCAGACGATGCTGAAGAGATTCTGTATCAAACGCGATGCCATCCTGACATCCTTCTGGAAGTACCCTCTGAGGCAAAAAGAAAGAAAAAAAGAATGAAATAGTCCAATTAGACAAAATATCAAAGCTGTCTTATTTACCCATGAAGAGTAAATAGCTGCAAAATAAAAAGAAAGGGCTAAATTCTACATTCATCAAAAGTGCCAAACAACTTCGGCACCAACACTTGAAGATGACATGAAGCTGCAACAAGTGAAACCAATAACCCTGTTGATTATCAGCAACAGGCTTCCAAACCACCACCCAACAAACCAAACACACTATCACAGAATGGTAAGGTTGGAAGGGACCTCAAGGATCATCTAGTTCCAACCCCCCAACATAGGCAGGGACACCTCCCACTAGTACAGGGCACTCAAGGCCTCCTCCAACCTGGCCTTGAACACCTCCAGGGAGGGAGCAGACACAACCTCCCTGGGCAACCTGTGCCAGTGTCTCACCACCCTCACTGCAAACAACTTCCTCCTAGTATCCAGTTTCAATCTCCCCTCTGCCAGTTCAAACCCATTGCCCCTTGTCCCGGCATTACAAGACCTTGTCAAGAGTCCCTCCCCAGCCTTCCTGTAGGCCCCCTTCAGATACTGGAAGGCTACTATCAGGTCTCCTGGAAGCCTTCTCTTCTCCAGGCTGCACAGCCCCAACTCTCTCAGCCTGTCCTCATAGCAGAGCTGCTGCAGCCCTCTCAGCATCTTTGTGGCCCTCCTCCGGACCCGCTCCAACACTTCCATGTCCTTCCTGTGCTGGGGTCTCCAGAACTGCACACAGGACTCCAGATGGGGTCTGAAGAGAACAGAGCAAAGGGGCAGAATTCCCTCCCTTGCCCTGCTGCCCACACTGCTCTTGCTGCAGCCCAGCACACAGTTGCTGTCTGGGCTGCACTCACACTGCTGGCTCATATTCAGCTTTTCATCAACCCAGCCCCAAGGTTCCTCAGGGCTGCTCTCAGCCATTCACTAGATTAATGAATTCATTCATTCTAGCCATTCATTACATTAGCATCAGCTTTCTCCTCCTCATTCTACCCTCATGACTATCAGAGGATTGGAACAGAAGCAACTGCTGGTCTGAAGAAACACTCAATCACAAATTCTTATGAGTTATAATCCTCTCCTTGCACCTTTATTAATAAAGACATAATGGATGAGAATAAGAATCTATTTCAGGGAGAAAAATAGTTGACTTCCTCTCTGAGCAGGAAAACTTAGGTTAGAGACACACTTATCTGTGACATTGCAGGGTATGATTTCACAGAATCACAGATTGTCAGGGGCTGGAAGACACCTCAAAAGATCATCCAGTCCAACCTCCCTGCCAGAACAGCATCACCTAGAGCAGATCACACAGGAACACATCCAGGCAGCTCTTGAGTATCTCCAGAGAGGGAGAATCCATAAGCCCCCTGGGCAGCCTGTTCCACTGTTCTGTCACCCTCACAGTGAAAAAAATCCTCCTTATGTTTCCATGGAACTGCCTCTGCCTCAGCTTCCACCCATTGCCTGTCCTGTCATTGGGTATCACCCAGCAGAGCCTGGCTCCATCCTCTTGGTACTCACCCTTTACATAATTTATAAACATTCATTTACCATGTACCAACTGGTCCAAGGCAAATGCTTGCAGCAGCTGTCACACATCTGCTGTCAGTTGACAATGCAATGCATTGCCCTATCAAGATTCAAACTGAAACTAAAGTTTATCTTTAATCAGAACTTACATACACACAAATCCTACAGCCACATGATCATTTGTCTGGGTCCTTGTTTAGAAATACAGGGTAATGAACAATTTCAACCCCTAAATTCATGTTATTCACTAACAGGAAAGTAATGAATTGCAAAAGATGACATGGAAGCCACTTGGAGATGAAATGTAACTGCTGTCATCTCTGTATTGGAGCACAGACACAGTGCCAAATCCATACAGAATGTGCTTGTACTTTCATGCTGCATTCCTAACCATCTGCAGTGTTTCATAACACTGAACACAAGACAGACCAAGAGTTGTTTGACATATTCAGACTTGACACACAAAATTTTTCTGCATTCATCAGTGGAAAGCAACAGTGAAAATATCCTTCCCCACATTTTAAATAAAGAATACAGTCACCTTGGCAACATCTGCTCTAGCAGATAGGAGTTTTCTTAATGTTTTGTCCAGCCTTTGAACTCTGGTCTCTGTGTTCTCAGATTCTTCCTGTTTCTGCAAACAGTCCAGCTGCTCCTCCTTGCCAATTTCCACCAAAGCAGGTCGACATGGCTCATCCAGAACAGCTTCAAACTTCTTCATGAATTTAAAGAGGGTCCTAATTACCAAAGGAAAGCAAAAATACCACTGGGTTTTATAATCCTCTCAGTGTTGGAAATAAATGTTCTCAGTGTGTTATGAGCAGAAGAAACATTCTTGCATGTAAAATTTCATCAACAAATCTCAGTGATTCTAGATTCCATCAAGAAGGAAGCTCTGAGTTACCTGCGTATTTTTTCAACTGATTGTTTTATAGCCCAGAAGCTGACATCATTCCACCTGGAAATTTTCACAAATTCCTACCAGGAAAACAAACAAAAGCAATGACTTATAGAAATACAACCAAGTCTTTGCATATAAAAGATTATCTTTAAAGCTCATCAGCTATGATGATTGGCATGCAAGCCTTAACAGGAAAGGCTGAGAGACCTGAGGTTTTTTAGTCTGGAGAGGAGAAAACCAAGAGGGGATCTAATAAATGTTTATAAATATCTGAGGGCTGGGGGTCAAGAAGGAAGGGACAGGGACAGCCTCTGCTCACTTGTGCCCTGAGATAGGACAAGGGCAATGGATGGAAACTACAGCACAGGAAGTTTCACCTCAACGTGGAAAAAACTTTTTTACTATAAGGGTCCCAGAACACTGGCACAGGGTGCCCAGAGAGGTTGTGGAGTCTCCTTGTCTGGAGACTTTCAAGCCCTGTCTAGATGCATTCCTGTGCAACCTGCACTAGGTCCTGCTCTGGCAGAGGGTTGGGCTGGAAGTTCTGCAGAGGTCCCTTCCAACCCCTAATATCCTGCAATCCTGTGACATTTTAGTAAGTGTCAAAAAATTGCATAGGTGTGCTGCTTTGAGGTTAATTAGAATATTTTAAAAGAGAAAATTATACTATAGGCTGTGAAAGGAAAACATGGTGATGTCTATTTTACTCATAGGCTTGCTGAGATTGTTTTGGAAAAAATAAACCAAACAATAGATAAGGCATTCTCTGTCTGCCTCTCTCTGGGAGAACAGCGTGCCGAGTGGTCTAGCTTCTAGTTCCTCTTTGCAGATTAATTTTCACTAACCATTTTTCTTCTAACCCCCCTGGTTGATCCTCCTAATTCACCTTGCGTGTAAGGCAAACCTTGGGGGAAGGTAGAGGGGTGGGGAGAAGATGGAAGGGTGGTTGGGAGCCCTCCTGGGGTCTCTGATTTCTGGGAGGGGAGTTGTGTTTCTGTATTCCCTTTAACTTGTCTATGTCTGTAACTATTCCTGTCTATAGTGTGTATCTCTGCTTGTACATTGTGCTGAGCTGTAAATAGAGCTTCAGTCCTTAACTTCCAGCCAGCTGAGTTCTAGTCTGGGTCATTTTACAAAGGGTGGGGGGCAGGGAACTCCTAAGCCATCACAATAGGTATCTGATTCCATCAACACACATGTTCACACAAACTGCTGCAGAGCAAAATGCTGTGAAAGCCAAAGAGGCTTCACTACTGGGTAGAAATCTCCATGGCTAAATGGCACTGACCAAACATTAAAGACTTCAACCAACCACCCCAGCCTCACCAGTAAATTCTTGCCACAGAAAATGTGAAGCACAGGAAGGGATTTCAGTGGCCATAGAGCTATTATATATAAATTCAAATAATATAGAAGCATAGAATGGTAAGGTTGGAAGGGACCTCAAAGATCATCCAATTCCAACCCCCTGCCATAGGCAGGGACACTTCCCACTAGTACAGGTCACTCAAGGCCTTGTCCAACCTGGCCTTCAACACCTCCAGGGAGGGAGCAGCCACAACCTCCATGGGCAATCTGGGCCAGTGTCTCACCACCCTCACTGGAAAGACCTTCCTCTTAACATTTAGTTTAAATCTTCCCTCTGCCAGTTTAAACCCATTGCCCCTTGTCCTGTCGTTGCAAGACCTTGTCAATAGTCCCTCCCCAGCCTTCCTGTAGGCCCTCTTCAGATACTCTCTGATACTCTCAGATACTGCTCTGCTGTTCCCTTGGTTAGATCAATGTGTTGTCTGAGTGAAGCTTCCTTTTACCTTAAGTTCCTTTTCTATCGGGTGACGAAGTTCAGCGATTCTGGCCTCAACGCACTCTGAAAACTGCTTATAGTAATTGTGTAGATTCCACAGGATGCTGCACAGGATGTCTGGAAGGGACAGGCAATAAGAAGCTTCTTTTAAAACACAGCACTTTTTAGTATCAAGAGAGAAATGCATGCATCCCCACCCCTCCTTTTTTTCAATCATGAAACCTCACAACACTCAAAGATGGGAAAACTGACCAGCAGTACTCTCCATCAAAATGGGAAAAACAAGACAGAATCATCACAGAATCATTCAGGTTGGACAAGACCCTTGGGATCATCAAGTCCAACCATTAATCTTATTCTGGAAAGTTCACATTTAAACCATATACCCAAGCAAAACCACAAACGACCTTTAAACACATTCAGGACAGTGACTGTAGGCTTCTGTTGTATTTACGAGCTTAGTGATCTGTTTGGGAAGTCACAGAAGCACAGAATGTTAGGGAAGCACAGATGGAAGGGACATCAAAAGCTCCTGCAGTCCAACTCCCCTGCCAGAGCACCATCACCTAGAGCACATCACAAAGGAATGTGCCCAGGCAGGTCTTGAATATCTCCAGAGAGGAAGACTCCACACCCTTCCTGGGCAGCCTTTTCCACTGTTCTGTCACCCTCACAGGGAAGAAAAAGCCTTCATGTTTCTATGGAACCTCCTCTGCCTCAGTTCCTATCCATTGCCCCTCATCCTGCCACTGGGCATCACCCAGCAGAGCCTAGCTCCATCCTCCTGGCACTCACCCTGCACATCTTTATAATAGTCAAGAGGTACCCCCTCAGTTTCCTCCTCTCCAAGCAGCACAGCCCCAGCTCCCTCAGGTTCTCCTCCTAAGGAAGATCTTCCACTCCCTTCAGCATTGTTTGGCTCTGTGTTTGACTCTATAAAGCAGTGCCCTGAGGCCTTTCTTGATCTGAAAGACCCAGAACAGGACATAATATTCCAGATGCAGCCTCACCAGGACAGAGTAGAGGGGAAGGAGAACCTCTACTGATCACAGCCCTTCTAATCCACCCCAGAATGGCCTTGGCCATTCTTACTTACCACAGTATATTGCTGTCCCTGAATAGTTGATGGTCAGGCTGTTGTAAAGACAACTCAATACATGTAATGTTAACAGCTTACCCTGTTCTGCTGCTTGAGGCATCAGCAAGACATGGCAGTGAAAAACCAGCAGGGATTGAAGTCGTGTATGAAACTCTCCCAGATTGGATCCTTCAATGAACGCCTGCAGTGTGCTGACCAGTCTTTTCAGATCCATTTGCTCAGCCTCTGAACATGAGACCAGAAATTCAGAAGGGGGAGAAATAAATCACAGAAACACATACATAAATAAAAAAAATCTAACTAACTAAATAAAATAGATGAACAAATCCTGTACATGAAAATTGACTGCTGTCTGTAAACTTTCAACTAAATGTCAGTTCTGTATTAGAAAAGTGGCATAAGGGGTGGTGAGGAGGATTCTTATTTAACAATAAGCAAAATCCACAAATAGCATGCTGGAAAGAAAGGAGAGGTGTTTAAGAGGAGGGTGGATGAGGCACTTAGTGTCATGGTTTAGTTAATTAGAAGGGTTAGGTGATAGGTTGGACTCGATGATCTCTGAGGTCTTTTCCAACCTGGTTAACTCTAATTCTGTTAGAGGGGCTGAGAGGCAGCAATGAGGTAGTGCTTCTGAACCCAATCATATATCCAATTTCAGAGTACATGATATATTTAATGAATATTCTTTGGGAATGAAAGGCTTTTGGTTTTTTTTTTGGGTCATTGAGTCAGACTATAAATTAGCCACTGCTAGTTCCTTAACTCCTCAAAATCATGAAGATAGAAATAGATCTTGAAAAATCTGGTATAGTGTCTTTAGAGCAAATTACCTATGGCAGAAGGAAGGCTGGCCACTTGGAGATATAAAATAACCCTAGTTTGTGAAGCTCACCTACTACTTGCATTAATTTAGTCAGGACACTGCCTCAGAGGATGTTACTTTCATCTTCACAATTCTACTGAATTTTGAGGAGAGAAGGGACTGAGAACTGTATGCTTTATCCCTATTTCACATCATGGGAGCATCTGCAGACAGATTTGCTGGGAACACTGTGTACCAAAACACTGTCAGAATTCTTGAGGCTTTATACAAGATGCTAAAAGCAGCTCAGTCGGGATATTGACTATGCTTTGTGCAGTTAAAAAAAAATGAGGTGTCTTTTCCAGCTGCAGGTGGAGGTCTTCTACCCTCTGAATCTGTTCAAAATGTTTGTATGTGCATGATGAAAAGCTCAACATGAGCCTGCAGTGTGAGTGCAGCCCAGACAGCAACTGTGTGCTGGGCTGCAGCAAGAGCAGTGTGGGCAGCAGGGCAAGGGAGGGGATTCTGCCCCTTTGCTCTGTTCTTCTCAGACCTCATCTGGAGTCCTGTGTGCAGTTCTGGAACCCCCAGCACAGGAAGGACATGGAAGCATTGGAGCCGGTCCAGAGGAGGTCACCAAGATGCTGAGAGGGCTGCAGCAGCTCTGCTATGAGGACAGGCTGAGAGAGTTGGGGCTGTGCAGCCTGGAGAAGAGAAGGCTTCCAGGAGACCTTAGAGTAGCATTCCAGTACCTGAAGGGGGCCTACAGGAAGGCTGAGGAGGGAGCTGTACAAGACTTTCAAGGTCTTGTAATGCCGGGACAAGGGGCAATGGGTTTAAACTGGCAGAGGGGAGATTGAAACTGGATACTAGGAGGAAGTTGTTTGCAGTGAGGGTGGTGAGACACTGGCACAGGTTGCCCAGGGAGGTTGTGTCTGCTCCCTCCCTGGAGGTGTTCAAGGCCAGTTTGGAGGAGGCCTTGAGTGCCCTGTACTAGTGGGAGGTGTCCCTGCCTATGTTGGGGGGTTGGAACTAGATGATCCTTGAGGTCCCTTCCAACCTTACCATTCTATGATTCTATGATGTAGTCAGCACAGTTGTACTTTCTTTGAGATGCTTTTTACAGACACTTTTTTTCCTCAAAATGCACAATGTCAGTCCTGAGAGACAGAAGTGGGTCCAGAAATAAATACCATGTGAGATTCTTTTTATGTGGAGGAGTCTATACAGAACTGGAGTTTTTGGTAGGGCAAAAGGTACAATAGCTACACATGAAAGTGCATTCTCAAACTCTAGCATCCTTAGTAATTGCTAGAACTGCATTACATATTCCTATAAGGACAGCACTTACCTTCTGTGTTTGCCTCTGTCTGCTCTTTAACATACTTTTCAAGCATCTGATAGATTGAGAACCAGTGCTTGGTAGATTTCTCTGCATGCTGCTTCATAATGTTGTCCAGGCTTACTGACCAGCAGCTGGAAACAATAAAGAAAGGGACAGAAAGAAAAAAGTAAAGCAAAAATACTGTGGTTAGTTTGGGTTCCAAAACAACATAAATTTTTATTCTCTGTTTCTACTGAAGGAAAATTTCACAGGACAGAATACCTATGCATATAATTCATACACACAATCAGCTCCTGAGGATCACTGCTTTGCTCCTGCTATTAAACAAGAAGCAAGAAATGCAGGAAGTAAGGACACACACAGAATGTTAGGGGTTGGAAGAGACCTCCATAGATCATAGACTCCAAGGCCCCTGCCAGAGCAGGACCATAGCATCTAACTCAGGTTGCACAGGAATGCATCCAGACAGGGTTTGAAAGTTTCCAGAGGAGACTCCACAACTTCTCTGAGCCTGTTCCAGTGCTCTGTGACCCATACAGCAAAGAAGTTCTAGCTCCTGTTGAGGTAGAACTTCCTAATAGTACAACAAAACCAGTCAGAGCCAGGTTCTTAAGTTTCTTTTCACAAAACTAGAGGTAGACTTGCGGATTTCCTGATCATGGCATACAGTGAAAATAAAAATGTAAAGAATTTTCCTTAGCAGGACAATAACATTTAAGGAAAACTTAACGGGTGCTGTTAAATTGACAAAACACTGCAGGCTCAGTAGAATGAAACCCTAGAATGAAAACAGAACACTGGGAAAAGATCAGGATGAAGCACTGTAGTTAATCTGTTCTGCTTCTGCTCCTCCTGAGGCATATACATAGGGTCACCATAAGCTGGACATGCCCATTCTGAGTCAGTACAGCTACGACTTTGGGTTGTTTTATTCCCCCACATCATTACTAGGACAGAAACACACACTCATAACCATGAAACAGGTTTCTGTGTGTAAGTTAATTCTTCATTGGAATGTGACTCTGTAGAGAGACAGAAGCTTACAGTATCTATGAAAAAGCAGTAGGGAAGGACAGTTCTTACTTCAGCTCCAGCCTACGCCACTGAATAATCAGCTGTGTGACCAAAGCAAGATGTTTCCTCAAGGACAAAGCTCGACTAGCATTTTCCTCCCAGTCCTGAAAAAAATGAGAATTAAAAAGAAAATTAAAATTTCTCCTTTATACAAAGCCAGAAACGAAGTCTTTGCATGGCAAGACTTGGGGATTCCATCCCTGCTCCTTAAATTTAAGAATATGGAGCAAGTTCACTTCCCCAGATCCTGGTAAGGAAATGGTTGTTTTTATTGTGGTACCAATACAAATTAGGAAACATGAAAGAGAAGAGCTTCCCCTTAGCTCTTTTCCTACCTGTGCCTTTGCAAGAAGGATTTCCAAGCCATTCAGGAACTTTGAGAGAGGACTAGAGAGTGGAAAACTCTGGATTCTGTCCATCACAACTAATAGCTGCAGAATGAAAAACAAGCATTCAGCCTGCAGCACCTGATCTTCAACAGAAGTAGTTATGTAATTAATTTGTATTAGCATAACCCTCTAACCCTCCTCTGCAGAATATATGATTTTTTTTTTGTTTGAAACTGCTTCCTCATTTTAATATAAACTCATCAGTAGTTCAGTGAAGGTCAGTCCACCTGGGGAAAGGAACACAAATGACCTTTTGCAAACAGTTCCAATTGATTTCTTTGCATTACTCTAAAAAACATAACCTGAGGGCCACACAAGTTCTGTAATTGGGATCAAAGAGATTAACTTAAAAATATTATGAGAAAGTGGGGGTTTTGAGAAGAGAAAAAGAAACAGGAGCCCAATCAGCAAAAGAACTAAGAAAAAAAAAATCTGTGAGGTATGGCAGACTGAAGATTGCATAAAGTTGTAATATCAGCATGGGCCATTAATATTTTGTAACTAAAACAGAACCACTAACCACCACAGGCTTGGGGCAGTGTGGCTGGAAGTTGTCTGGCAAAAAGGGACCCAGGGGTTCTAACTGACAAGCCACTGAATATGAGGCAGTAGTGTGCCCAGGTAGCCAAGAAAGCCAATGGCATCCTGGCTGGGATTAGAAATGCTGTGGCCAGCAGGAGCAGGGAGGGGATTGTCCCCTTGGACTCAGCTATGGTGAAGCCACACCTTGAGTACTGTGTTCAGTTTTTGGGCACCTCAATACAAGAGAGATGTGGAGGTGCTGGAGCCAGTGCAGAGGAGGGCAAGGAAGCTGGGGAAGGGCCGGGGGAATAAATCTGATAAGGAGTGACCAAAGGAGCTGGGGATGGTTAGCGTGAAACAGAGGAAGCTGAGGGCAGACCTCATGGCTGTATGCAGCTACCTGAAAGGAGGTTGTGGAGAGGCTGCTGCTGGTCTCTTCTCACAGGGAATCAGTGATAGAATGAGAGGGAATGGCCTCAAGCTGCAACTGGGTAGGTTTAGACTGGACGTTAGGAAAAATTTTTTCAGATCAAGAGTGGTCAGGCATTGGAATGAGCTGCCCAGGGAGGTGTCGGAGTCACTGATCCTGGATGCGTTTAAAAGCCATTTGGACGTGGTGCTTGGGGATATGGTTCAGGGTGCACCTGTAGAGTAGGTTTGTGGGTTGGACTTCTTGATCCTGAGGGTCTTTTCCAATCTGAATGTTTCTGTGATTCTGTGATAATACCTCATACCTCTTAAGGAGAAACAAGTCTGTCTTCAAAACATCTGCATAAGTGACCTAGACAGCATCTAGGTCCTTTATATGCAAGTGTTTCCATGCATATAAATATGTCTGTACACATCCATCCATCCAGTCACACACCAAATGCAATTCAAACTGCTTTGTTTTTTCCCCAAACACATCTTGAGGTTGGTTTTACCTGCACAAGCACTGGATGCTCTGGCCATTCCTGCAGCAGCTGGTTCACTTCTTTAACAAAATTATCAAGCACAGGTTGGCACTGTCGGACTTGCTGAATATTGGGATGCTGGTAAAAGTCGTAAGGACCATCCTGCTGCAGCGCCAGATCCGAGGTGAAGTCCTCAAAAAAGGTATTGCGAAGAAGAGCGCTAACTAGAAGCTGGCTTCCCAGAAGACTGTCGTTCATTTCAGCACCTAGGAAACAAGAGAAGGAAGGCATCACACATGCTACTGATTCCTTTTTCAGTTCTTTTGTAGTCTGGAGATGAGAAGACTGAGAGGGGATCTAATAAACCAACCAGATCCTGGGTTGCATCAAGTGTGGCCAGCAGGTTGAGGGAGGTGAGACTCTACCATCCCTGAAAGGAGTGAGGTGGGAGTGGTTTCTTCTTTTTTCATATGAGGTGATAAAGATGATGACGAGAGCAAATAGCCTGAAATTGTGCCAGGGGAGCTTTAGGTTGGATATTACAGACTCAGAGAACTGAAGAGGTTGGAAGGGACCATCAGAGGACGTCAAGTCCAATCTCCCTGCCAAAGCAGGATCACCCAGGGTAGTCTGCACAGGAATGCATCCAGACAGGTTTGAAAGTCTCCAGAGAAGGAGACTCCACAACCTCCCTGTTCCATGGTTCTGTCACCCTCACTCTAAAGAAGTTTCTCCTCATGTTGAGCTGAAACCTTCTCTGCTTCAGTTTGTATCTATTGCTCCTTGGTTTATTGCTGTGCACCATCCAAAAGAGCTTGGCCCCCTCCCCTTGACACCCACCCCTCAGAGATTGGTATACATTGCTCAGACCTCCTCTCAGCCTTCTCTTCTCCAGACTAAACAGTCCCAGGGCTCTCAGGCTCTCTCCATAGTGGAAATGCTCAATTCCCCACTCATCCCCATAGCTCTCTGCTGGACTCTCTCCATNGGGACCATCAGAGGACGTCAAGTCCAATCTCCCTGCCAAAGCAGGATCACCCAGGGTAGTCTGCACAGGAATGCATCCAGACAGGTTTGAAAGTCTCCAGAGAAGGAGACTCCACAACCTCCCTGTTCCATGGTTCTGTCACCCTCACTCTAAAGAAGTTTCTCCTCATGTTGAGCTGAAACCTTCTCTGCTTCAGTTTGTATCTATTGCTCCTTGGTTTATTGCTGTGCACCATCCAAAAGAGCTTGGCCCCCTCCCCTTGACACCCACCCCTCAGAGATTGGTATACATTGCTCAGACCTCCTCTCAGCCTTCTCTTCTCCAGACTAAACAGTCCCAGGGCTCTCAGGCTCTCTCCATAGTGGAAATGCTCAATTCCCCACTCATCCCCATAGCTCTCTGCTGGACTCTCTCCATCAGGTCTCTGTCTTTCTTGAACTGGGGAGCCCAAAACTAGACACAGTATTCCAGGTGTGGTCTCACCAGGGCAGAGCAGAGGGGGAGAAAAACTTCCCTAGACCTGCTGGCCACACTTTCCCTGATGCAGCCCAGGGGTCTTCTGGCTACAAGTGCACACTACTGTCCCACGCAGAACTTGCTGTCCACCAGCACTCCACGGTATTTCTCCACAGAGCTGCCTTCCAGTAGGACAGGCCCAAGCTGTACTAGTGCCTGTTCTTCCTCCCCAGAAAAATTAAGAAATATTAGAAAAAAATGCCTTTCCTGCAAGAATGGTCAGGCACTGGAACAGGTTGCCACAGGGAGGTGGTGGAGTCACTATCCCTGAAGGTGTTCAAGAAACTTGTGAACATGGCACTCAATGATCTTGGACATCTCTTCCAATCAAAACAACACTATGATTCTATGGAAGTTAAATCTGCAGATCTGAAATACTGGTAGCAATCTTACCAATTAAAGGATAGAACTGTGACACCAGGCATGCACCAGTCTGATAGCAGGAAATAAATGTGCTGAAATACTGTTTGGTTTGATGAGAAGGCAGGCTCTGCTGATACCAGAGGGATCGAGCGAAGTTCAAGCAGAGCTGCTGGTGAACCATCATTACTGTTTGCATAGAGCTCTTGGACAACAGGGCTCTCTCAACTTCCAGCTGGTTTTCCAATGGATCTTCAGTTTCCATCTTCTCTTCTAGGGTTGGTTGAGCTGTGATATCTTCAAAGTCCTGCAAATCAGATGATAATCAGAAGTCAATGATAATTTCATTCTTTAACACTTCTCCTCCCCCCTCATCTCCCTTTTTCCAGCAATATGCTACTGATTTGGAGCTGGCACTATACACAGACACTCCCTGTCTCACAGTTCAGCTGTCCATCTGAAACACAACACAGGGGAACAGGCACAACTACAGCTGGCAAGAGAGCAGTACAGTGGACCCTGGTCTGTTGGCAAGTAAAAACTCATAGATTAAAAGAATCAGCCAGGGTTGGAATGGACCACAAGGATCTCCTAGTTCCAACTTCAGGGACACCTCACACTAGATCAGGTTGTCTACAGCCTCATCCAGTCTGGCCTTAAACACCTCCAGGGATGAGGCTTCCACCACCTCCCTGGACAACCTGTTCCAGGGTCTCACCACCCTCATGGTGAAGAACTTCTTCCTAACATCCAGTCTGACTCTACCCATTTCCAGCTTTGTTCCATTCTCCCAAGTCCTATCACTACCTGACATCCTAAAAAATCGCTCCTCAGCTTTCTTGTAGGCCCCCTTCAGATACTGAAAGGTCACAATAAGGTCACCTTGGAGCTTTTTCCTCTCCAAACTGAACAGCCCCAACTCCCTCAGTCTCTCCACATAGCAGAGGAGTTCCAGCCCTCTAAGCATCCTCATGGCCCTTCTCTGGACACCTTCCAGCATATCCATATCCCTCTTGCAATAGTGGCTCCAGAACTGGATGCAGTAGTCCAGGTGGGATCTCACCAGTGCAGAGTAGAGGGGGAGGATTACTGCCCTTGACCTGCTTGCCACACTTTTCTTGATGCAGCCCAGGACCTGGTTGGTTTTCTGGGCTGCATCAATCCTTCAAAAAAAATCAGCTGCAGTCATAATTACTGATAAACCACCTCCGTGCTGTTTGGCTGCTGGAAGAGCTGCTCCATGACATCCCAACAGCACAAGGACACTCGGTCCTACTGTACTGCAAAACACAGCTTGGTGAAGACACACTTCTAAAGTTCTCACTAACAGAGATCATAGAATGTTCTCTGTTGGAAAGGACCTCTGAGGTCAGCAGGGACATCCTCAACTAGACCAGGTCACGTAAATTTGAATAAAATCTCACAATTTCATAAAATCAAGATGAACCTTCTTCACAGGTTGTAAAACCTCAGATGACCTTACTTGGTAAATGACTCAAATCCCAGAATTCTACAACAAATAATTAATTACTCAAAATTATTCTTTCTTGCACCCAGGAAAGAACAAGCCCATGGATCAGTATAGGCTGGGGACTGACTGCTGAAGAGCCCTGAAGGGGAAAAGGACCTGGGGGTCCTAGTGGATGGGAGGTTGACCATGAGCCAGCAATGTGCTCTGGTGGTCAAGAAGGCCAAGGCCATTCTAGGGTGGGTGAGAAGGGTTGTGGTTAATCGGTCCAGGGAAGATCTCCTTCCTCTCTACTCTGCCCTGGTGAGTCCTCATCTGGAATATTGTGCCCAATTCTGGGCCTCTCAGTTCAACAAGGGCATCAGGGAACTGCTTGAGAGAGTCCATCACAGAGCCAAAAAATGCTGAAGGGTTGAAGGAGGATCTTATGAATAGTTATAAAGATGTAAAGGGTGAGTGCCAAGAGGATGGAGCCAGGCTCTGCTGAGTGATGCCCAATGCCAGGAGAAGGGGCAGCGGGTGGAAGCTGAGGCATGGGAAGTTCCATGGGAACATGAGGAAAATATTTTCTCTGTGAGGGTGACAGAACACTGGAACAGGCTGCCCAGGGGGTTGTGGAGTTTCCCTCTATAGAGATATTGAAGACCAGCCTGGATATGTTCCTATGTGATCTACTCTAGGTGATATTGCTCTGGCAGGGAGGTTGGACTGGTTGAGATTTTAAGATCCCTTCCAGTCCCTAACATTCTATGTTTCACCGGAACCACAGTACAGTTCAAGACCAGAAATTAATTCCAAACCACTTTTGACAAGCAGAAGTTAAAATAAATTAAAAGCACAGTACTCATCAAAACTCAGCCCATATTTCTCTTTTGACTAAAGAAAAAAGCTGCTTCATTTCACATCTCATATGACTTAGAATAAGAATAATGACTTAGAATTACTTCTCACTTGAGAAGTAATTTTTGTAATTCTTTACCAATGTTACAGCTGTTACCTTCTCATGAAAAGGAAATCTCCTCCTAAATTCTTCTTCTTCCTCCTCTTCCTCACTGCGTCCTGTCCCATGGCTTTTACTTCTGTATCTGTACAGACTTTGTTGCATGGCCTCCCGCTCTTGGGTACGACGTTCCTGTTCATCCCATTCATTTATAATCGCCTAAGGAAACACAAAGCAGCAAACTTTTACCCAAGCAGATAGATCGTTTGGTTCTTTCCTCCTCTTCAGTCTACAACAGTGCAACTCAAAGCCTTCTAACTGGTGATGGTGAAGGGACTGGAGGGGAAGTTTGATGAGGAGAGGGTGAGGGAGCTGGGCTTGCTTAGCCTGAAGGAGACTCAGGGCGGACTTTATCACAGTCTACAACTACCTGAAGGAAAAGTTGTAATAAAGTGGGAATCAGGCTCTGCTCCCAGGCAACTTGTGCCAAAAGGAGAGGGCATGGCCAGAAGCTGCACCAGAGAAGGGTTAGGTTGGGTGTTAGGAAGCACTTCCTGATGGAAAATGTAATTAGACACTGGAATGGACTGCCCAGGGAGGTGGTGGAGTTGCCGTCTCTGGAGGTGTTTAAGGAAAGATTGGATGTGGGACTCAGTGCCATGGTCTGGTCCATGTGGTGGTGTTAGGTTACAGGTTGGACTTGATGATCTCAAAACTTTATTCCAGCCTTAATAATTTTGTGATTCTGTAACTTAAAAGAAAGATCTGTGAATTGCCCTCTCAACAAGCCAATGTGGGAAAAGCACAGAAAACGCCATGTAACAGGGCACTTGACCAAGGTATAGTACCCTTTCTTAACCACTTTATAAACAAACTCTCTACAAAGTTTGAGGGATTTCATGTCTGGTTTTGCTTTGTTTCTTAATAAATAAAACTTTTGATAACCATTACAGTCTAGGATTTTATGCAAAAAGAACAAATCTCCCATTTCAGATGATGTTAAAATTACATTTTATCAATTCATTTGAAAATAAGAAAAAAAGAAAATTCTAAGAACACTACATTAGGGTACTACATTATTAGGGAACACTACAATTATTAGGGTAGGCTCAAAGAATGGCTTTGGTTGGAAGACCTCTCCAAAGATCATGCAGACCGAACCCCTTCAAAGGGCAGGGACATTTTCTACTAATCAGGTTACTTGAAGCCCTGTCCAACCTAACCTTTAACAACACTTTGAGGGATGGGGCAACCTTTTCCAATGCACCATCATCCCCATTTGTGAAAAATGTCTTCTTTGTTTAATCTATATCTACCTTCTTTCAGCCTCGTCCTATCACTACAAGGCTAAAAAGGCTTTATCAGATCCATGCTGGGATTAAATGGGTTTAAACTGGAAGAGGGGAGATTTAAACTGGTTGTTAGGCAGAAGTTCTTTACAGTGAGGGTGGTGAGGCACTGGCACAGGTTGCCCAGGGAGGTTGTGGCTGTTCCCTCCCTGGAGGTGTTCAAGGCCAGGTTGGATGAGGCCTTGAGTGACCTGTACTAGTGGGAGGTGTCTCTGCCTATGGCAGGGGGTTGGAAGTGGATGATCTTTGACGTCCCTTCCAACCTTAACCATTCTATGATTCTGTCTTTACTGCATGGTGTTCAAGGCAGTTGAGTGCAATGCACTGGCACTCAGATTGCATTATCTGACAGAGATGTCTAAAAAGCTGCAGAGATTTCTGGTCTGGTAGGGGGTTGGAACTAGATGATCTTTGAGGTCCCTTCCAACCTTACCATTCTATGATTCTATGTCTTTCCTGCATGGTGGATGAGGCAGTTGAGTGCAATGCACTGGCACTCCCAATTGCATTACTTGACAGAGATGTCTAAAAAGCTGCAGAGATTTCTGGTCTGGTAAGGGGTTGGAACTAGATGATCTTTGAGGTCCCTTCCAACCTTACCATTCTATGATTCTATGTCTTTCCTGCATGGTGGATGAGGCAGTTGAGTGCAATGCACTGGCACTCCCAATTGCATTACTTGACAGAGATGTCTAAAAAGCTGCAGAGATTTCTGGTCCATCTCTCCTCTGGCCAGTACATGACATCGAAGATGTAACAAAGCATTCACCAGGAGCTGTTCTAGAGTTGGGCAAGGCCGCTCTGCTCCCTCAGATTCTCCTTCAGAGCGCTTCAGAGAAAACTTTTTAAGGCCATGAAGGACCTCAACTGAATTCACCGAGCACAGAACCTGTGCACGATCTAAGTAAGTGGGGAAGGCAGGACCAACAGAAGGGAATGACACCAAAGAAGCGAGGAGGTTGGTGAGATCAGCTGGACGCACTGAATTGTTCAGTGCTGCATAAACTTCAGACGCCACCAGTCGCATGCCATGCTGCAGCTGCAGGATGGCAGTTTGCAGCGGGACGACGGCGTCAGGGAATGCAGCATACTCCTCTGCCAGGTGTCTTCTAAACTGGTGGTGTGACTGTTGCCAGGAGGCCTCTTCCTTTAACAGGTTTTGTATTGCCTGGAGTGATTTAGGTCTTTGCCCACGGAGGAACTGCAGAAGGCGGCCTAAAAGCTCCTGGACCGAAGAAACCCGTGCTATGCTGTGGATGTATTGGTGAGTTTCCTGGTATAAGCAATCATAGGCTGGAGCTGGAGGCCTGAAGGCCTTTTTTCTGGAAAGGTTGCTTATTTGTTCCTTCAGTCTTTGCATTCTTTCATGCAACAGCCTGTTAAGAGATATAACATGGAGCAGTTTAATCGTGTTTCATATAAATGTTTTTGTACAGATTGTTAACATAACAGGTAGATAAAAAGATCCATCGGAAGTACTCAGCTAGTTTGTGTCAAGCAGTAAACAAGGGCAAAACAAGAAGCTACAGCTGTACAGCATGCCCATGTACTTCTCTCCCCACTGCCTTGCCTTGGTACTTCAACAAACTACAGTTACTTTTTTAACTGCCTCCTGACAGCTCTGACAGAATCAAGGGGAAAGAAAAGACGATTACTGGAAGCAACCAGTACAAATCAGCCATTCAGAACTTGCTTTCAGAGACTCCTGCTCTCTAAGAAATAGCATAGAACTATTAAGATTCTCTATGTGACTAATAATGAAATTGAAAGCTTCCATTAATAGTAGAAAACCATTAATAACTCATTTTTTTATCTCCAGGAACACCTGGAAATCTACACAAAGAAGAACTACCCAGTGACTTAATATTTGCTCCTCAAGCTGCTGAGGTGAGAAACAACAACAAAACAATGGTTACAAATTTTGAATATTGACAATGTGCTGTGTGCTAAGATATAGGCCACGTGCCAGGTCTTACACCTGGGTAGGCACAATTCCAAGCACAAATAAAGGCTGGGTGGGGAATGGCTGAGAACAACCTTAAGGAAAAGGACCTAGGGGGTTGGGGTGATGAAAAGCTCACCATGAGTCTACAGTGTGTGCATGCAGCCCAGACAGCAATCAAGTGCTGGGCTGCAGCAAGAGCAGTGTGGCCAGCAGGGCAAGGGAGGGAATTCTGCCCCTTTATTCTGCTCTCCTCAGACCCCATCTGGAGTCCTGTGTGCAGTTCTGGAGACCCCAGCACAGGAAGGACATGGAACTGTTGGAGTGGGTCCAGAGGAGGTCACCAAGATGATCAGAGGGCTGCAGCAGCTCTGCTATGAGCACAGGCTGAGAGAGTTGGGGCTCTGTAGCCTGAAAAAGAGAAGGCTTCCAGGAGACCTGATAGTAGCCTTCCAGTATCTGAAGGGGGCCTACAGGAAGGCTGGGGAGGGACTCTTGATAAGGTCTTGCAATGACAGGACAAGGGGCAATGGGTTTAAACTGGTAGAGGGGAGATTTAGACTGGATGTCAGGAGGAAGTTCTTTCCAGTGAGGGTGGTGAGGCACTGGCACAGGTTGCCCAGGGAGGTTGTGGCTGCTCCCTCCCTGGAGGTGTTCAAGGCCAGGTTGGAGGAGGCCTTGAGTGACCTGTACTAGTGGGAGGTGTCCCTGCCTATGGCAGGGGGATTGGAACTAGATGAGGTCCCTTCCAACCTTAGCATTCTATGATTCTATATTTAATTTAATTAATCCACAGCTCTATAGGAAAAAGGCTGTGGCTAAAATATGCATCTTGACATTTCTACCCAGTACAATCAGTCTAAGAGCTTTGAAAGACAGGACTGGCATCTATCAAGGCCTTGAAAAAATTACAGTGATAGATACATATTCCACCTCATTTCAAATTATTGATCATACTGTTACAATTTAAGGAAACTACCTAATTCAAACGTTGTTTTCACCTCTGATCATAGCTTTAATTTTACCAAGATATGGAGGCCTCTGCTTTAATTGTTGCATTTACAGCAGTACAAAGTGAGCACAGACAATTCTTTAGTCACTGCAAATAAAAAGTAACAGCCTCTACATTTTTCTTCACCACCTCAATAAGCAAATAAATACCTTAAAAATCAGCAACCTTTACTTCTGAAGAAGAGCACAGAAATTATCCAGCTGTGGAGAAAAGCTCTGGAGCCAAATCATGCAAAGAAGAAACTGAAACTCTAAAAGAAAAGAGTTAAGTGGTAGAGATGTTACCTGAGATGGGGATGAACATAGTTGCTGAATGCTTCATCTTCAATACTCTTCCCTGTATGCAGCTGGGATGATAAATCATTTGTTTTCCATTCACACTCCAGCTGGTATAACTAAGAAGGAAAGAATAAATCATTCTCTGACCTTCTGGTTGTGGTAACCAAGTAGGTACATCACCTTATTACACCTTAAAAGAAGTTCTAAGTGTATAGCTTAAAAATCACAACCAAAAATTTGCCTATAAGCAGCCATGCCAAACTAATTCCTGTTGATTTTATATGTTACAGAGGTGAAGGGCAATTCAGCTCCACACTCACCTCTTCTTCTGTGTACTTGAGCTTGTATTCCCTTTTAACAGCTGGATCAAACCTGGTGTGCGGAAGCCGCACCTGGATCTGCACCAAACCAATATTCACCCAGAGGCTCCCTCGACAAGCTGTCTCTGATAACTCCTCAAGCCCTTCCCCAAAGAACTGCTGCAAACAAGTGAGCAGGAGAAACAGGAATTCTTTAGGAAGTAGCTCCTGATCAGTGATGTTTCCAAGTATCTTGTAAAGGAATTCATATGCAACAGGATCCTTGAGGTAAAGCTTCTCACAGCACTCCAAAAACTCTTCCTGAAGATCCGCTGGAACCAGAACTACAAGGGCAGAGAGCAGTTCGCTGAGCATCACTCCTTGTAGTCTGGCATCTGTGTGTCTGGAGGCAAAGGAAGGAGGAAAGAATGACAAAAGTTTACACATGGTAAGCAGACTTCTGGAACGTGCCTGAATTAAGTAAGATGTATATGGAATGAAGGTCTCAATACCTAAAGTCTACTATTGAAGAGACAGCCAAGTTGGTCCACAGTGCTGTGCTTACTTCATGAAGCTGCTGTGCCCTCTCCATCCATTCTCCCAGTGTCACATGGGATGATGACAAAACAGGAAGCCCACTCACATCCCACTGGTTTGTCTTGCTGCTGCTAGTCAGAATTTCAAAGAAGCACTTTGAGAAAATGGCTCGAGTCAAAATACCTGGGCCCTGAATTAAGAAATAAAGAGTTAGAATTTTCATAGAATCATAGAATCAACCAGGCCGGAAGAGACCTCCAAGATTATCCAGTCCAACCTAGCACCCAGCCCTACCCAATCAACCAGACCATGGCACTAAGTGCCCCCTCTAGGTTTTTCCTGAACACCTCCAGGGATGGGGACACCACCACCTCCCTGGGCAGCCCATTCCAATGCCAATCACTCTCTCTGTCAAGAACTTCCACTTAACATCCAGCCTAGACCTCCCCTCGCACAACTTGAGACTGTGTCCACTTGTTCTGTTCCTGGTACCTGGGAGAAGAGACCAACTCCACCTGGCTACAACCTCCTTTCAGGTAGCTGTAGAGATCAATGAGGTCTGCCCTGAGCCTCCTCTTCTGCAGGCTGCACACCCCCAGCTCCCTCAGCCTCTCCTCAAAGGGCTGTGCTCCAGGCCCCTCACCAGCCTTGCTGCACTTCTCTGGAAACATTCCAGTACCTCAACATCTTTCTTGAATTGACAGGCCCAGAACTGGACACAGTGATCAAGGTGTGGCCTGACCAGTGTTGACCACAGGGAAAGAATGACCTCCCTTGTCCTGCTGGCCACACTGTTCCTGATACAGGACAGGATGCTATTTGCCTTCTTGGCCACCTGGGCACACTCTGCAAGGAAGTTGGACTGGATGATCTTTTGAGGTCCTTTCCAACCTCTAAAGTTCTGTGATTCTGTATAGTATCACAGAATCACAGAAACATTCAGGTTGGAGAAGACCCTGAGGATCACCAAGCCCAACCCACAATCCTACTGTACAAGGTGAACCCTAAACCATAGTCACAAGCAGCACATCCAAACGACCTTTAAACACATCCAGGGTTGATGACTCCACTGCCTCCCTGGGCAGCCCATTTCATTGCAAATCACTCTTGTGATTGAGACCACTCTTTTCAGATGCAGGTTGCATGACTCTGCTAGAACTCACAGCACTCATTTAGAAAACTGTTGTATTATTCCATTAAATAGTGTCCAGTGCAGTGGTTTGATTACGTCAGAAGATACAAACCTTCATAGAAGGGTTCATATGGGATTTAGACAAGTTATGTTCCTCTGTTGTAGGTAATGGCCTCCAAGTCAACCAGTAGTCTGGATCTGAGGCAAAAGTACTGTTCCAAAAGGATGCCAATGCAGCATTTAACAGTTGAGATGACAGAACAGGCATTTCTTCAGGGGATATCTAAGGAGAAAGACAAACGTAGAGATAAGAATAATTTACAGGCAGAAAAGGGCAATCAAGCACACACACTCAAAAGAACCCCAAGAGAGTATGCCACTGTTTCTCAGCGATAATACATGATATTTCTCATGATCATTTTCCAATTTGTGGTGGTTTAAAACTAACCCTTCTAGCCTAGCTCTAAATCATAAACATAAAACAGGAAAATTCCAGAGACGTTGAGTAGAAAATACTAAAAGGTAAAGTAAAAAATAGGAGATTGGATACAAAAGAAAAACAATAGACAGTTCCATATCACTCCATTGGGTTGCTGATTAGGTTATAGTGTGCTGCACAAACTATTTCTTCCTTTTTCCTTCTTCTCTACCTGCTGCTTTTGCATGATTTTCACTGACCTTGGTTGGGAGTCTTATAGTGGCTAAGTAGATAGCAGCAGAAAGCTTTCTTCCTTGTAAGGGGTGGGGAAGGGAATGCCATTTAATTTTTTTCTGTGTAAGGGGTGGGGAAGGGAATGTCATTTAATTTTTTTCCTTGTCCCAGGGGCTCCTTGGTTTATTTTCTGAATTATCAATATATGTAAATATATTTTGTGTCTATACATTGGATTTTATGCTTTCAGATTGCAGCTTGCTTGTAGATACAGTTTCATTTTGCTTCCAAGCCTTTTGAGTTAGTCTGGCAATTATTTTGGGGGCAATTTCAACCCACCACAAATTTCAAATAGTGTCTGATTGCATCTCTTCTCAACTAAGAGAGTGCACTTCATGTGATCTGCACTGCCTCCTGCCTGTGAAATATGTCGTGTTTAGCAAGCATATTTTCACAATACAGCCTCTAGTCTGCAACTGTGCAAGCTGCCACTACAATACAAGTACAGAACAAAGTTATCCAACAGTCTGCTCTAAAGCTTTTGAAGTGAACTTACTGGTTTACTGAGCTTTGTGGGAACACAGCCACTACTGTATCATACATAAATATTAACCAAACAGAATTTCTCTGGTTCAACAAAAATAAGTGCAGGGTTTTCCATCAGTGTTCTGGCCCTATCTTCACTATCAATACAGGCTGAGAATGAGGAGATAGATAGACAGCAGTCCTGTGGAATGGGATGTGGGGGTGCTGATGGACCAGAAGCAGGACATGAGCAGGCAGTGTGAGCTTGCAGCCCAGAAAGTAAATCACAGCCTGGGCTGCAGCCAAAGCAGTGTGGCCAGCAGAGCCAGAGAGAGGATTCTGCCACTTTGCTCTGCTCTGCTGAGACCTCACCTGCACTGCTGCATCCAGCTCTGGAGCCCTTAATATAGAAAGGACATGGAGCTGATGGAGCAGGGTCAGAGGAGGGCCAGGAAAATAATCAGGGTGTTGGAGCAGCTCTGATACAAACACAGGCTGAGGGAGGTGGGATCACTGCATTAGGTATTAGCAGCCTGCCAATACCTGAAGGTGGTTACAAGAAGGTTGCAGAGAGACTGTTTGCAAAGGGCTGCAGGGACAGGACCATGGCAATGGTTTCAAAGTAGAGCAGATTGAGATTGGATGTTAGGAACAGGTTCTTTACTATGAGGGTGGCGGGACACTGGAACAGGTTGCCCAGGGAGGTGGTTGGGCCCCATTGCTGGAGATACTCAAAGTGAGGCTGGACAGGGCTCTGGGCAGCCTGATCTAGTTGAGGATGTCCCTGCTGACTGCAGGGGGAGGTTCGGACTGGATGACCTTCAGAGGTCCTTCAGAGCCCAACATATTCTATGATTCTATGATATTAAATGCTCTACAGAAAATGCATCACGTCTCAGTCTAGCTGACTTGCAACACAGCCCTGAAGAACTTCAGAGGCACAGGAACACAACAAGTACTTTTCAGCATGAAATTACTTTGATTACATAGATAGAAGCAGGTTGGCACCTGCCATTCAATCAACATTACGTTTTCCATTAGGTCATGGATGAACATTACAATAGTACCAAAGTGCATCATACAAAACTATGTTATTTGAGGTTGTTGGGTTTTATTTATGTTTTAATGTTGTGGTTTAAATATGTTTTTTTGAAGGTTCACTGTTAATAACTTTTCATATTAGAAGGAATGGTTATTGTTGGGCACAGGTAAGAAAAACTGCATGTCAAAAAAATCTTACAGAGATATACCAATTTTGAAGAGTTTGTTGAAAAGTTCTGCAAGACTAATTAAACTTTTCTTACCTCCTTAAGGTGTGACAAGTGCCACAGAGCAGATAGCTGGTGAGAAGCAGCTGGTGTCAACTTCAGAGAAAAAGCAATAAGCTGAACTACATCTGAACATATGCTTAGTTCTTGATGGCAGCTCCTCCTGTAGCAGGTAAAAGAAATGCAACCTAAGCAACGCTTAAGCAGGGCACATGAAATAAATCATTCCCTCGGGGGTCAGTGCTGGGACCAGTGCTGTTGAACATCTTTGTCAGTGCCATGGACAGAGGAATCAGTGCACCCTCAGCAAGTGTGCAGATGGCACCAAGCTGTGTGGCAAAGTCGACTTGCTAGAGGGCAGTGATCCATTCAGAGGGACCTGGACAGGCTGCAGAGGTGTGCCCAGGCCAACCTCATGACATTCAACAAGGCCAACTGTAAGGTCCTACACCTGGGTAGGCACAATCCCAAGCACAAATACAGGCTGGGTGGGGAATGGCTTAGAGTAGCCCTGAGGAAAAGGCCCTGGGGGTCTGGAGTGATGAAAAGCTCAATATGAGCCTGCAGTGTGAGTGCAGCCCAGACAGCAACTGTGTGCTGGGCTGCAGCAAGAGCAGTGTGGCCAGCAGGGCAAGGGAGGGGATTCTGCCACTTTACTGTGCTCTTGTCAGACCCCACCTGGAGTCCTGTGCGCAGTTCTGGAGCTCTCAGCACAGGAAGGACATGGAAGTGTTGGAGTCGGTCCAAAGGAGGACCACAAAGATGCTNGTGTTCAAGGCCAGGTTGGAGGAGGCCTTGAGTGACCTGTACTAGTGGGAGGTGTCCCTGCCTATGGCAGGGGGCTGGAACTAGATGATCCTTGAGGTCCCTTCCAACCTTACCATTCTATGATTCTATGATTTGGATAGCCAAACAAATTGATAATGTCAGGTGAAGTGACAATAATGAAGATGCTCTGAAAGGTTAAAACAATGTTCTGAACACCGGAGAACAACAACCATTCAAAGAATACTCAAAAAACTTCAACCTTCAAATCTGAAAAAATGTAAATATTGCAAAAAGGGAAGAAATATCATCTCATGTTGCTCAAGACCTTGAAAGCTCATCCAGCCCAACCCCACTGCCAGAGCAGCATCACCTGGAGCAGATCACACAGGAACACTTCCATGAAGCTCCTGAATACCCTCTAGAGATGGAGACTTCACAGTCCTCCTGGGCAGTCTGTTCCAGTGTTCTGCCACCCTCACATGGAAAACATTTTCCTCATGTTTCCATAGAACTTCCTATGCCTCAACTTCCACTCACTGCTCCTTGTCCTGGCACTGGGCATCACCCAGCAGAGCCTGGATCCAGCCTCTTGGCACTCACACTTTACAAATTCATAGCCATTCATGAGGTCACCCCTCAGGCTTTTCCTCTCCAAGCAGCACAGCCCCAGCTCCCTCAGGCTCTCCTCCTAAAAAGTTCTTCCACTCCCTTCAGCATTTTTGTGGAGCTGCACTGGACTCTCTCAAGCAGTTCCCTGGAGTCCTTCTTGAATTGAGGGGCCCAGAACTAGACACAATACTCTAGATGAGGACTCACCAGGGCAGAGTAGTGAGAGAAGAGAACCTCTCTTGACATACTAATCACAGGCCTGCTAATCCATCTCAGAATGGCCTTGGCCTTCTTGGCCACCAGAGCACATTGCTGGCTCATGTTTAACACTCCCATTCAAGGTCCTTTTCCCCTTCACTGCCTTCCATCAGGTCAGTCCCCAGCTCAGACTGATAATGCATCAATAAAGTAAGCTAGAGAAAAACCACCCAACTTCCTCAATGAAACACAAAATTACCCTCTTTTACACTTTTTACAGTTGCCCAATTGCAACTCTGCATGCAGACTATGAGTGCTCATGCATTTAAATTCACAAATCCACACAAGCACATGTGCACTGCACACATATATCCATATTCACACAGCCATCTACATTAGGGCCACGGTTTAGTGTTGACCCTGGGTTGAGGGTTGGACTGGACTATCTTTGAGGTTTCTTCCAACTGGATGTATTTTGTGACTCATGCACACTGTGCTGGTTTGAGGCTAATTGGAATATTTTAATGAAAAAATATAGATTGTAGGCTGTGAAAAGCAAACAATGGTGATGTCTGCTTCACTCAAAGGCTTGTTGAGATGTATAAAAACAAGGACACAAATATAAATAGGGTAGAGAGTCTTGCTGGGACTGAGAATTAGTCTAGTAGTTGATATGTCTTCTGCTTTCTGCTGTGTAACCTAACTAACCACTGTGCTTCTAACCCCCTTTGCTTATCCTCCAAACTCACCTTGCACATAAGGTAGACCCTGGGTAAGGTAGAGGGGTGGAAAGAAGGTGGAAGGGTGGTTGGGAGCCCTTCCTGGGGACTCTGATTTCTGGAAGGGGAGTTGTGTTTCTCTATTACCTTTAACTTGAATATTTCTGTAACTATTCCTGTCTATAGTGTCTATCTCTGCTTGTACGTTGTGCCAAGCTGTAAACAGAGCTTCAGTCCTTAACTTCCAGCTGGCTGAGTCTAGTCTGGGTGATTTTTCATTGTGGGGTGTGGGGATCTCTCAAACCATCACACACACATACATAGATTTACATACAGAAATAAGCACTGAGGTTACAGCTTTTAGCTAGGGGTTCAGAATCACATGAAAGATAATGAGACTTTTTTTCTCCAATCTTCTTACCTTCTTGCACAAGCTTTGGCCACATAATCTGCTGCCAGTTTGTACTGCCAGAGCCCTCCTATGTATTCCATTGCAGGCCACAGCTGAACCTGACTTCGGAGCTGGTTTAACAAGGCAGGGTCTAACTGACTGGAGATGGCATCTTCAGTAAACCTTTCCTCTGAATGGCTGTATGTAATTCCTTCTGCTCTCAGGTGTGAATGTACAGCCTTCAAAAAAATCTTTAGCTGACCTGTTTGACAGAGTGCAAGAGGCACATAAATGCATGTCCTGTATTTCTTGCCGATAAGCATTTCACATCCATTCCATTTGCATGCAAGAAGAATGGGGAGGGCAGAAATCAGCCAGTTAAGCACTTTGAATGTGTTACCTACCCAGACTAACATCTTCTAAATGATTGGCTCTAATTAGCAAGCCATCAGCTTGCAGCAGTGCTTTCTTCAAGGTCCATCCAGTGGCAGCAATTTTCAGACAGTGCATTTTTTCCTGCCATCTGCTTTCTCCAAAGGCAAATCTTAGCTCCAAGATGTTAAGTGGTTTGGTGAGAACTTTCAACTGAGAAAAACATTCCATGCCCAGTTTATCCTGCAAACACAAGGAGAACATTTGAACAAGTGGCAATGTTTCAGCAGCACTTAAAAAAGCAATGAAGATCTGTGACTGCAGTCAGAACTAACATTTCTAATTCACGTCCACACAACCCAAGTTCAAGTAAACATAAATGAAAGTGCAACAACTCAGGAATTCCTTTGTAGCCCTACTCAATACGGCAAGGAGACAGAAACTGAAATAGTTGCAACAGTTCTACCTTGTTGAGTTTGGGCTTTTGCCCTTCATGAAGAGCACCTCTGCTGTGAGGATAGGCTGAGGGAGCTGGGGTTGTTCACCCTAGAGAAGAGAAGACTCAGGGGGGGACCTTAGAGCTGCCTTCCAATACCTGAAGGGATCCTACAGGAAGGCTGCAGAGGGATTTTTCATAAGGGTGTCTAGAAATAGGACAAGAGGGAATGGTTTAATCTGAGGGAGAATTGGTTCAGACTATATTGCAGGAAGAAGTTCTTCAGTATGAGGGTGGTGAGATTCTGGAACAGGTTGCCCAGGGAGGTTGTGGCTGCCTCCTCTCTGGAGGTGATCAAGGCCAGGCTGGATGAGGCCTTGAGCAGCTGAGTGTCGTTGAGAGGTATCCCTGCCCATGGCAGGGGGGTTGGAGTAGATTATCTCTAAGGTCCCTTCCCAACTGAGTCATTCTATGATTTTATACTGAAACAACCTTTTATATCTAACAAACAATCTAACAAGCCCACGAGGAATGTATCTTTGCTGTCCTGGAAAGCAAATGCTACTAATCTTTATGATTATTTTAAAACATATTAGGTATCACTGGAAATACAAATTTCTGGCAGAGTACCAATACCTTAAAAGGAAGAGGTCTTCCTAGAGACTTCTGTAATATCTTCACATTGGCAGAAGTACCAGCAGGATTGGCCAAGCAGCTCTGAATATGCTGTGAAACAGATTGAATTTCCATGGAGACCCTTGGATTTAAAAAAAAAAAAAAAAAAAAAAAAAAAAAAAAAAAAAAAAAGCTTGGAATGTGAGATACAAGGCAAAAGGATGCATAAGAGAAGTCTCTTCTTTTAGCCTTCCACTACAGGGGCAGCTGAATCTAGAAGTGGGCAAATGCTCTTAGTGATCATTTAGGTAAGAAGCAGCCCAATGGCTGCTTGAGTTGTAAAAGTGAACTGCTATGGAATACATTGCACTTGCATCACTAATGGAATACAACTTGGACACTAACAACAAGGTGTCAAATAACTGATACTAACAAAAGGGGAATTTAGATAACCATTTAACAGAAACATGAATCACAAAAGCCACTCACTTGTGCTGGTCTGATCCAATAAGCATCTGAGGAATTCTGTCAATTAGATGCTTCATAACCCAGTGCCAGTGAAGAGACAGAAGTGACAACCCTGGTGAATCCACTGTCACAGCGTCAGAGACAGCCCAGAAGCGGTCACGCCACAACAAGCAGTGTAAAATCTAACAACAAGCCAAAACCATTACATTTTCCAGTTGCTGAGCCCTGCCCCTTACAGAACACTTTGTATTTGAAGCAAGAGAAAAATGCAGAGACGTTGTCACCTCCATCAACTACAGGACCAGACAATGCTTTATGCTTAGTGACACATAATCAGCACTCCAGTATGGCAGGGCTCTGCTGGTAGTTGAAAATAAAGCAGGCAAAAGCAAGTAACCCCTGCACAAAGTCTACTATGTCATTTTCAGATCCCAGTAAAATCATCTTTGTGGTCTAAAATGGGAGAGGGAGAAGTGAACCACCTCTGTGACATGCTGACTATCAGACATCCAGGTTCAGATCTCTTTAGATGAGCTGGATGTGGAGAGTCCCTTTATTGTTGGTGGAAAGAGGCAATTCTAGGGCACAGGTAAGTATCTAGTTCCTGGGTGTATGCATTTATGTGAGATAATTCCCACTCTGAGGAGAATCTGCAGGCTAAAAATGGAGATTCCAGACAGAAGAAATGAAGAGACAGATACACCCACAAAACTAAAACACAGTGTTTGCCTGGTGTCAGGCATATTCTGCACACCAACAGAAACACTGCAGTTCATTTCCTGGTCCCTGAAACTTGGAATAGTGTTCTGAAGACTGTCAAACTTTATACAACTTCCACAAATGTACCATGCAAAGTCTACTCACATCATGCATGTCATCATCACTTAAGGCCACCTGAGTAGACTTCACCCAGTGAAATATAAATGCATCCCAGAGTTCAAAGAAAGGAGCAAGGTTCACCACAATTGCATGAGGCAGGCAGTTGTAACTTCCTGGATCTGAGGTTTGGGGAAGAGAGAAAAAGATTGAATGGTCTAGTGACATAGCATGACAAGTAGGAGTCAAATTTCTCATCACTGAGATTCTCCCTGGAGATTGGAGCAAAACAGTTGCTGAAATCGGATCCCTAAGTGTCAAAGTAATAAAAAGTATTCACAGAATCACAAAATTACTGAGGCTGGAATAGAGCTTTGAGATCATCAAGTCCAGCCTATGACCTGGCACCACCGTATCAACTAGACCATGGCACCGAGTCCCAGATCCAATCTTCCCTTACACACCTCCAGGAAGGGTGACTCCACCACCTCCCTGGGCAGTCCATTCCAGCACCTAATGACCCTTTCCATCATGAAGTGCTTCCTAACACCCAACCTAACCCTCCCCTGGTGCAGCTTCAGGTCATGCCCTCTCCTCTTCCCACAAGTTGCCTGGGAGCAGAGCCTGACCCCCTCCTTATTATAACTTCCCTTCAGATAGTCATAGAGAGTGGTAAGGTTCACCCTGAGTCTCCTCTTCTGCAAGCAAACCAATCCCAACTCCCTCAGCCTCTCCTTATAAAACTTCCCCTCCAGTCCCTTTCCCAGTCTCATCATTCTCCTCTTCAGTACTTACACAATTCCCTGTTCTATTGCACAGGAAGGCTGGGGAGGGGCTATTGACAAGGTCTTGCAACGACAGGACAAGAGGCAATGGGTTTAAACTGGCAGAGGGGAGATTTAGACTGGATGTTAGGAGGAAGTTCTTTGCAGTGAGGGTGGTGAGACACTGGCACAGGTTGCCCAGGGAGGTTGTGGCTGCTCCCTCCCTGGAGGTTGTTCAAGGCCAGGGTGGACGAGGCCTTGAGTGACCTGTACTAGTGGGAGGTGTCCCTGCCTATGGCAGGGGGTTGGAACTGGATATCTTTGAGGTCCCTTCCAACCTTACCATTCTATGATTCTATATATATAAAAAAAAAAAAAAGTAATAATACAAAATGAAGGAAGCATTGATCAATTGTCAATTAATTCTATGCAACATACTGACTTCATTACTGAATTTCTCCCCTTTGTTTTAGGAGCAAACATCCTAATTACATAGAACCACAGAATGAGGAGCAGAACTAAAACACAACTGAAGAGCCTGTCTATTCCTACTAGCTAAAGACAAAACACAATTCTAATTTCTCTCCACCACCTTCCTCAAGTTTAGGTAATTAAGAGAGAAATTTCTTGAACTGAGATGTTATAAATGGTGTAGCACTGAACCAAAAGGGAGTCTAAACATCAAATCACCTTTACGGAAATCCAGAGACATTCTCAAGACACTGTTTCTTGGTTTCTTAATGGTAATCAAATTCTTCTCAGTGTAGCTTCTTTTTTCTCGGTCAAGAAACAATACTGCCCTGAAAGAAAAGGAAAAGCTTTAGAAATTCAGTGCCATTTAACAGCCTTTGCCTTATGGGAATGGTGAACTACAAAGCGACGCTCGATACTTGTGCTGGTTTGAGGCTAATTGGAATATTTTAATAGAGAAAATTACACTATAGGCTGTGAAAGGAAACAGTGGTGGTGTCTGCTTCACTCATAGGCTTGCTGAGATGTTTAATAAGAATACAAAACATTGATAAGCCAGTCTCTGGGGCACAGTGTCTCGGGCTGTCTAGAGGCTTCTGGTTTTTTCTCCTCACTAACCACTTTCCTTCTAACCCCCCTGGCTGATCCTCCAAGCTCACCTTGCACTTAAAGCAAACCTTGGGGTAAGGTACAGGGGTGGGGAGAAGATGGAAGGGTGGTTGGGTGNAATCTGGTCTTGAACACATCCAGGGAGGGAGCATCCACAACCTCCCTGGGCAACCTGTGCCAGTGCCTCACCACCCTCACTGTAAAGAACTTCCTCCTAACATCCAGTCTAAATCTCTCCTCTGCCAGTTTAAGCCCATTGCCCCTTGTCCTGTCATTGCAGGACCTTGTAAATAATCCTTCCCCAGCCTTCCTGTAGGCCCCCTTCAGATACTGGAAGGCTACTATCAGGTCCCTTCGAAGCCTTCTCTTCTCCAGGCTGAAGAGCCCCAACTCTCTCAGCCTGTCCTCATAGGAGAGCTGCTCCAGCCCTCTGATCATCTTTGTCCTTAACTTCCAGCTGGTTGAGTCCAGTCTGGGTCATTTTACAAAGGGTGGGAGGCAGGGAACTGCCAAACCATCACAATACTGTATTGTGAAACAAGCACCAAGTGCAGCACGAAGAACTGGAATAGGGTTTCTGTAGAAACAAGGTTCACAGAAAGCAGATTCCTGACTTCAGCAACCACCAGGAAGGAAAAAGCAGTAAGCTAATAAGCATATACAGCATCCATCACTTGTGGGATGTGTAAGTAGCTGCTTCCTTCACAGAATCATAGAACATTAGGGGTTGCAGAAGACCTCAAAATATCACCTAAGTCCAATGCTCCTGCCACATCAGCAGCATCTAGAGCACATTACACAGGAAGACACCCAGGCAGTTCTGGAATATCTCCAGAGAGGGAGACTCCACAACCCCCCCAGGCAGCCTCTTCCAGGGTTCTGTCACCCTCACAGGGAAAAAAAAAAATCTTTCCTCACGTTTCCATGGAAATTCCTATGCCTCAACTCCTACCCAGTGCCCCTTGTCCTGACACTGGGATTCACACAGCAGAGTCTGGCTCCAGCCTCATGACACTCACCTTTACATTTTTACAACCACCCATGAGGTCACCCCTCAAGCTCCTCCTCTCCCAGCAGTACAGCCCCAGCTCCCTCAGGCTCTCCTCTTGAGGAAGATCTTCCACTCCCTTCAGCATTTTTGTGGGTCTGTGCTGGATGCAGTTCCCTGTCCCTCTTGAACTGAGTGGCCCAGAACTGAACATAATATTCCAGATGCAGCCTCACCAGGGCAGAGTAGACCTGGTGAGGCTCCATCTCTGGACCTACTAACCACACCACTTACACCGTAACCGCAACATCTGTGTACTTTTACTCTTATTAGGTAAAGGCAGTTCAAATCCAAAAGCTTTATGTCAGAGACTTTATTCTGCTTCTTCTGTCTCTTCTATTCTTTATCCTACAGTTTTTCTTTGTCCTTGAAACACTCCAGCCTACACAGAATGCGGGGAGCCCTGTTCCCTATATAAAGTGGTTGGTTTGATTCTTCATCTACAGAAAACATAAGCAATACCTATCTGTATCAAATTTCTGCTTAGACCCCATCTAAGAAAAATCTAAACAGATATTTGGCAAAAACTGCAAGTGTTTACACAGCACTGACCACAGCCACAGGGCAACCTTCTCAAAGCTTTTTTGTAACCCACCGATTTGCTATGGACTTCAAAAGGATTAGAAGTTGATCTGTGTGTTCCATTTCTGTATCAAAGTTCATTGAATTTCTAATTATATCCAAAAACTGCACATTCCATCTTGGGTCCAGAGGCATCACGTGGTCATCTGGAAAGTCAACAAGACAGGACAGCAGTGGAAGCATTATTTAATGAAAGACTTCCCTTCAGCTCCCCTGTCTATACAAGAATATTAGGCTTCCTCCTTTCTTTCCCTCAGTATAGTCGTAATCTCCTTCACAACAGATATCCAAACAGGAAAGCATCAAGTTGACTGAAAGTTTTGTAAAACAGCACAGTGAAAGCTAATTAACCAGTGGTAAGACTATCCCAAAAGACAGTCAGGAAACTCAAGTCCTTTTCCTTCACAGTCCAGGCAAGATATCTTGGATCATCCATGAAGGGTCCATGTAGCTTTCATGCACCTAACAAGCTTGGGAAGGAAACCACAGGCTTGAGCTCCCTGTAAAACACTGAAGGAATATTGTGGGCCTCAATGTGGGTTACAGATGGACCAATATAAGAAATGCTGAAAAAAACCCAGGATGTCTAAACCAGCCAACCAGAAAGGCAGTGGACATATGCATCACTCTTAAGGACATCACTGAACTCTGTGAGTGGTCACAGATACACACTTAGGATTTGTAGTCACAGCACTTAATTTGCTTAGGATGAATGCGTTTAATTGCTGCATTTGCATTTCTAGACAGTAGCAATGGTTTTGTTGTTACTTCTTTTGCAAAAAACGCAACATATAGTTAGAATTTAGTTTTGTTACACACATTCCCCAAGAAGGGTTGCAGTGTGTTCAGAGAACAGATAAAGGAAGCACCAATGTCTTGTATACGTATTTTTTTTTTCAGAAGTACCTGTCATAGTTGGCTGTAGCAACTTGATCATGTTACTGACTCCAGATGAGAGGGAACTGGCATAGAAACTCCCAAGGGCTACAGCACCTGCTTCCAGCTGAATCCTCACTGGATCTGTAGGTGAAGGGGACAGAATATAGGTATAACAGAGCATTTCATACAAATAAGGAAGAACTTCAACTGAGGTAGCACAAGAAGCCTGAAGCTCATCTGTCCACGCCCTCTGGACCTGCAGGTTGCTCTTCTTTGGTAGGACCTCTAAGAAGACTTAAAAGCAATCAGTAGATCATGGCCAACAAGATAAATCTGGTGAAGAGTTAAACTGGTGATACTTCATGTCTGCTGTCAAAAACACAGCTTGTGAAAATCCATGAGCTTATGCTTCCAAATCACCCTTTCAGTACATCTATTTCCCTCTCTGTGCCAAATGGATCTCCATTCCCTACCTCCACTGAAACAACAGACCTTACTAGCATGCCATCCTTTTAAGTATTGCTGCTCCGCCCTCAGGTTTGTTTCTAGCAAGCTTTGTTTTGTGCCATTCCCCTTTCCAATCTAGTTTAAGGCTCTTCCAATGAACCCTGCTAGCTCCCAGGCTAGGATACTTTCCCACCTGTTGCCAGCAGGTCTGATGTCCTGTCAATCAAGCCACTATTAAAGAACCCAAAGTCCTACCAGAGACACCAGGTTTAGAGACAGGCATTCATCTGCTTATTCTTTCATCACTCCCCACAACTGGAGGGATAGAGGAGAGTATCACCTGTGCTTCCAAATCCCTCAACCAGCCTTTCCAAGGCCATGAAGTTTAGCCCAAAGTCTCTTGTTATCTCTAACATGTACAATATGTTTCATAGAATCATAGAACAGTAGGGTTGGAAGGGACCTCAAGGATCATCTAGTTCCAAACCCCTGCCATAGGCAGGGACACCTCCCACTAGCACAGGGCATTCAAGGCCTCGTCCAGCCTGGCCTTCAACCCCTCCAGGGAGGGAGCAGCCACAACCTCCCTGGGCAACCTGTGTCAGGGCCTCATCACCCTCACTGAAAAGAACTTCCTCCTAAAATCCAGTTTCAATCTCCCCTCTGCCAGTTCAAACTAATTGTCCCTTGTCCTGTCATTGCAAGACCTTGTCAATAGTCCCTCCCCAGCCTTCCTGTAGGCCCCCTTCAGATACTGGAAGGCTACTATCAGGTCTCTTGGAAGCCTTCTCTTCTCCAGGCTGCAGAGCCCCAACTCTCTCAGCCTGTCCTCAGAGCAGAGCTGCTGCAGCCGTCTGAGCATCTTCACAGCCTCCTCTGGACTGGCTCAAACACTTCCATGTCCTTCCTGTGCTGGGGGCTCCAGAACTGCAAACACGACTCCAGATGGGGTCTGACAAGAGCAGAGTAAAGGCCTGTGATTTCATGTGGATAGTTGAGAGTTTCCAAACCATTCAAGTGATCTGACATGAATGCTTTCACAAAAATATAATCAATCAGCCCCTGCCTAAGAGAAAGTTAAATGATCACATACCAAGCACTTGTGGCAGATTTTCAGCTAAGGAGTTAAGCCATTTAGCTCTCAGTGTCCAGTCTTGATTGGTTGCCTTTTCTGTGAACAACTTCACCGAAGCCTGCAAGGTTTCCATTTTATCCATCCAGTTGGCATCTATCTCAACAGCACTGAATTTGAGACTTTCAGGATTAGTGGACTGCATAACTTTTTGAAGGTCTTGCAGAGTCAGTGGTAGTGTCCTGAAACACAAAGAAGTCCAGAAATGAAGGGCTTGAACTGGCAGCTCCAGGGAAAAATGTATTCTGCCTATGAAGCTACTCAGCAAACAACCATCTTTAGGCAAGAAGGCACCTATGCAATTATCTCTCCTCTTGTCTTTAAAACCAATTTCCAACTTCAAACCAGTTGGGAGTACCTACTATTAGGAACTAACTCATTGTTGCCAAGAATTAATGCAGTGCCAGAATTGAACATGCACAGCATTTCACCAGAATGATACGAAAAGGTGAGTTGGAAAAAGGCAAAGAAAGAACTGTTACATGAAAGTACAAAGTACAGAGAATCATTATTGTGTTTAAAACTAATTAAACACTATTTTTTTTTTTTAAGATCAGAAAGAAATTGAAGGAAAACATTTTTGAGGCTCTTGTACTATCTTGTAAACCAAATGTTACCATTCATGTTTTCTGCCAAATGCCTACTCCTAAACTCAATGTACTTAAAGACTGGATAGTGTCAGGTATTTTGGACTGAAGAAAAACCACTAAATAATTAAGCTTGCATTGACAGTGGTTGATGTATCAGTATAGGCAGGGGACTGACCTGCTGGAGAGCAGTGAAGGGGAAAAGGACCTGGGAGTCCTAGTGGATGGAAGGTTGACCATGAGCCATTCTGGTGGCCAAGAAGGCCAAGGCCATTCTAGGGTGGGTTAGAAGGGCTGTGGTTAGTAGGTCAAGAGAGGTTCTCTTCCCCCTCTACTCTGCCCTGGGGAGGCTGCATCTGGAATATTATGTCCAGTTCTGGGCCACTCAGTTCAAGAAAGACCTCAGGGAGTTGCTTTATAGAGTCCAATACAGAGCCAAACAATGCTGAAGGGAGTGGAAGATCTTTCTTAGGAGGAGAGCCTGAGGGAGTTGGGGCTGTGCTGCTTGGAGAGGAGGAAACTGAGGGGGGACCTCTTGAATATTTATAAAGATGTAAAGGGTGAGTGCCAGAAGGATGGAGCTAGGCTCTGCTGGGTGATACCCAATGCCAGGACAAGGGGCAATGGGTGGAAACTGAGGCATAGGAAGTTCCACGGAATCACAGAATCATAGAATGGTAAGGTTGGAAGGGACCTCAAGGATAATCTAGTTCCAATCCCCTGCCATAGGCAGGGACACCTCCCACTAGTACAGGTTACTCAAGGTCTCATCCAACCTAGCCTTGAACACCTCCAGGGAGGAAGCAGCCACAACCTCCCTGGGCAACCTGTGCCAGTGTCTCACCACCCTTACTGCAAACAACTTCCTCCTAACATCCAGTCTAAATGTCCCCTCTGCCAATTTGAGGAGTTTTTTTTCCCTGTGAGGGTGACAGAATACTGTAAGAGGCTGCCATGGGGTGTGGTGGAGTCTCCCTCTCTGGAGATATTGAAGAGCTGCCTGGACGTGTCACTCTGTGATCTGCTCTGGCAAGGGAGTTGGATCGGATGAGGTTGAGGTTCCTTCCAACCCTTAACATTCTGTGGTTCTGTGAATGGAAAGGCAGCAGGAGCCTCAGCCAGAGTGTGACAATCACAGTTTCTACCAGAACAATCTGCTAAAGACACACTTTTGCAGGGAAAAAAATGCATGGTTCCATCAGTTCACATATTTTTTTTTTATTTCTTTATTAGACAAAATATTGTTTCTTGCCTACCTGCAGTTTTTCAGGTTGAGTCTATTCAGACAATACATTAGGATCTGTGCCTCACTCTGGACTGTAGAAAGAAGTGAGTCTTCAGCTACAAACAGACCTGTAGGTAGGGAGTCTGGCCACAGCCCCATTCCTAGCAAGGAGTCACCCCAAGTTTCATGGGAAGCCAGAGTCGAGGTATGCTTCGTAACCAGTTCTAACACAAGCTGCAAGAAACAAATCAAAAAGCAGTTTAATACCATATTTAAGCATGTATTCAAGTACAGCAGCTCAGAGAACTCTTTAATTACATGTATTTATGGTGAAATCATTATAAATTTGTGGACATTTGAGCTAGATACCTTAGACAAAAAGAAATTAGGAACAGAGAAATACTCTGAGTGGAAAAGATAACATGCCAGGGATAGGCTATAAAATTACACAAACAGAAATTCCATTGGAGCATTGAAAACTTTTTATCTGGAAGCACAGTTTGTGCCTGTCTCTCTCACTCCTGCTGCTCGCCGCTATCTCTCCCACAGCTGCTGCTCTGGTTGCTGCTTGGCTTTGCTGCACTGCTTACTTCATCTCTACTCACTCTAAGATCACTAGAGAGGAAGAGTTTATTTCACAGAATCACAGAATTAATCAGGTTGGAAAAGACCTTCAAGATCATCAAGTCCAACCTATAACTTAACACCTCCTAATTAACTAAACCATGGCACCAAGCACCTCATCCAGCCTCCTTCTAAACACCTCCAGGGATGGTGACTCCACCACCTCCCTGGGCAGCCCATTCCAATGCCAATCACTCTTGCTGTGAAGAGTTTACTCCTAATATCCAGCCTAAACCTCCTCTGGCACAACTTGAGGTTGTGTCCCCTTGTTCTGTCACTGGTTGCCTGGCAGACCAACTCCCACCTGCCTACAACCTCCTTTCAGGTAGAGAGCAATGAGGTCTGCCCTGAGCTTCCTCTTCTGCAGGCTGCACACCCCCAGCTCCCTCAGCCTCTCCTCACAGGGCTGTCCTCCAGGCCCCTCACCAGCCTTGCTGCCCTTCTCTGGACACGCTCAAGCACCTCAATATCTTTCTTAAGCTGAGAGGTCCAGAACTGGACACAAGACTCAAGGTGTGGTCTAAGAAATGCTGAACAGAGGAGCAGAAGAACATCTGTGTTCCTGATGGTCACACTGTTCTTGATCCAGGCCAGAATGCAACTGGCCTTCTTGGCTACCTGTGCACACATATTATTATTATATAAATATAGATATAATATCCATCCATCCATCCATCCACCTTATATTAAGTCTAATTGTAAAAATACAGTTTAATTTTCTTACTTTCCAAATCCTGAGTTTGGTCTCCTGAGCAGATTTACAATAAATTCTTGGGGGAGGGATTCACTCCAATCCCTAAGAAAATCACATGTTCCACAATATTCTCTGCCTACCTTATAGATCACAGAATCATAGAATGGTGAGGTTGGAAGGGACCTCAAAGACCATCTAGTTGAACTCCCTGCCATAGGCGGGGACACCTCCCACTAGTACAGGGCACTCAAGGCCTCATCCAACCTGATCTTCAACACCTCCAGGGAGGGAGTAGCCACAACCTCCATGGGCAACCTGTTCCAGTGTCTGACCACTCTCACTGCAAACAACTTCCTCCTAACATCCAGTCTAAATCTCCCCTCTGTCATCTCAAACCCATTGCCCCTTGTCCTGTCATTGCAAGACCTTGTCAATTGACCCTCCCCAGCCTTCCTGTAGGCCCCCTTCAGATACTGGAAGGCTACTCTAAGGTCTCCTGGAAGCCTTCTCTTCTCCAGGCTTCTTCTTATGCTGCACAAGAGTGAGCCACCCTCTATGTCTAGCAAAATATATTTACTCCCAATATCTCAACAAGCATGCGACACATTGGCATTCTTTATACAATTCTCACTCATCTGACCTCTGTCTCCAGTGGGATGCTACCAGGCTGGGAACATATGCCATGAAAGAACAGTTGACAGCTCAAATTCACCATACTTTAACCATTCAATACCAAAAAGAAGCAATGTCTGGAGCTTCCACTGATCTGTTAGAGTAAGTTACATGTAGAACTATACTGATTACACTGGAGCCAAAAAAGGCTCAGAATATTAAAGACACAGAGAATGTCCCAATGCAAATTAACTCCTCCTCTTCATCACCTAGCAGATGTCCCAGAGGTTTTTAAAATTGTTTGGCTCATCTCTCCAAGAGCATCACCTTCATCAAGCACTTAGGAAACAGAGGATCTCAGAACTATCTACATGAAAATGTATTTTTCACATATCATAGAACGGTTTATGTTGGAAGGGATCTCAAGGATCATCTAGTTCCAGCCCCCTGCCATAGGCAGGGACACCTCCCACTAGTACAGGTCACTCAAGGCCTCCTCCAACCTGGCCTTGAACACCTCCAGGGAGGGAGCAGCCACAACCTTCCTGGGCAACCTGTGCTAATGTTTCATATGAGGATGATGTAAGAAAAGCTTTCAAATACAGGACTGTTACCTTTTGGTTAATCTGGAGTTGTTGTGAGCGGCCATAAACTTCCCAACAGGTTCTGTAAAAAGACTTTGCTAATCCAAGGCCTCTTTGCATCTGCTGCACAATTAACACAGCAGCCTGAAGCATAGGTGACAAAGATGACACAGAACCTGAAAAGATACACAGCATTTAGAATGATATGAATGTTTAGCAACTGTCAGTCCTTCAACAATTTCAGGACAATTTGATATTAACAAATTAACAAATCCTTGATATTAACAAATTAATCCTAGTGGGTCCTGAAAATTGAAATGGTTCTTCCCAAAATAAGCGAATTTGTCAAGACAGGAAATAGCAGGTGCCAGTTAAAAAAAGGTATAGAATCATAGAATGGTAAGGTTGGAAGGGACCTCAAAGCTCATCCAGTTCCAATCCCCTGCCATAGGCAGGGACACCTCTCACTAGTACAGTTCACTCAAGGTCTAGTCTAACCTGGCCTTCAACACCTCCAGGGAGGGAGCAGCCACAATCTCCCTGGGCAACCTGTGCCAGTGTCTCACCACCCTCACTGGAAAGAACTTCCCCCTGACATCCAGTCTAAATCTCCCCTCTGCCAGTTTAAACCCATTGCCCCTTGTCCTGTCACTGTAAAACCTTGTCAATAGTCCCTCCCCAGCATTCCTGTAGGCCCCCTTCAGATACTGGATCAAGAAGCTAGATGAATGAAACTCACTGTCACCTTGCACCAAAGAACAACTTTGCAAACCCTCTATTTCAGCAAGTTTCCCTTACAAGATAACTGCCTTCCTATTACAGTTTTAAGGTTGTGCCTGAATTTTCCAGAGAATTCAAATCTAAGGGATAAAAAATTTTAGAGATTGGACAGAGAATGATAGAATCATAGAATGGTAAGGTTGGAAGGGACCTCAAGGATCATCTAGTTCCAACCCCCTGCCATAGGCAGGGACACTTCCCACTAGTATAGGTCACTAGTTTATCTAATTCTATTGGTCTGCTGAATCTCCTATATTTTGCAGTACAAGCTTGGTTTTCATTCTCTCTGGCTGCCTCCTGCTTGCTTCTGGTTTCTCTGCTCTGCCTGACTGATCTTGTTTGGGTTTGGAAAAGTACAGGAAGCGGAGGCAGAGATAGTGTGCTGGTCCAGAGCCTCTCTGGACCTCTCTGAGGTATAGGGGGGAGTGGCTTTGTGCTGCTGTTGAATTGTAAATATACGTAAATTTACCTTGTACACATTTATCTTTATACTTTTTATAGTTAGTCTTTTATATTTATATTATATAATTATTATATATAAATATAAATACACCTATATAAATATATGTGTATATATATATAAATAAAACTATATATACACATATACATACATACATATATATATATAAAAATAAATTATATATATATATATATATATATATATATATATTTAGCCTTTTATACTTTTATATTTAATCTACATTTGTAAGTAATAATTTCATTTAACTTCCAAAATTCTGAGTACGTGTAGTAAATTTACTCTGGGGGGTAAAATTTCCAATTTGTGGGTGGTAAATCCAAACCACAACACTTCCCTGTAGCAAGACAACTGACACTTGCCAGTGTTTGGCATCTCTTTACAAACTCCAGTTACCATCAGTTCCTGAGAATGCAGAAAAAAACCCCAACATAACCCAAAAGAGCTTGACTGCACTTCTACGTCTTTACTTACATTGGGGCATAACACAATAAAACAACCAAGCTTTTATACTAAAGTGTGATTCCAAATATGGATCACAGGGTGTTAGGGATTGGAAGGGACTTCTGGAGATCTTCAAGTCCAACCTCCCTTCCAGAGCAGGACCCTACTATCATCTGGCACAGGAATGCATCCAGACAGGGCTTGAGAGTCTCCAGATAAAGAGACTCCACAACCTCTCTGGGGAGCCTGTTCCAGTGCTCTGTGATCTTTACAGTAAAGAATTTCTTCCTCCCGTTGATGTGGAACTTCCTGGGAGCCCAGGAATTCTGAACAGACTTTTTTTTTTTTACCTGCTATTGCTGCCTTGGTTTCTGAATGCACAGCCAGAAGCGCATCACAGACGCTGTCTCCCACTAAACCCAAACCATGCAGGAGCAGCTTCAAATCCAGATTGTCCAATACACTTCCATCATTCTCCCCAGGAATGTAAATTTCAATCCCACGGTTCCGCATGGCTCTGGATATCTCCCCATGAACTGGATCCATGGAAAGGAAAAGCCTGTTGGATATCAGAATAGCTCAGATGGGACATACAACCAGCAAAAGGGACATACAACCAACAAAAGGGACATACAACCAGCAAAAGGGACATACAACCAGAAGAAGGGACATACAGCCAGCAGGAGGGACATACAGTCAGCAGGAGGGACATACAGCCAGCAGAAGGGACATACAGCCAGCAGAAGGGACATACAGCCAGCAGAAGGGACATACAGTCAGCAGAAGGACATGCAGCCAGCAGGAGGGACATGCAGCCAGCAGGAGGGACAAACAACCAGCAGAAGGACATACAGCCAGCAGGAGGGACATGCAACCAGAAGAAGGGACATACAACCAGAAGAAGGGACATACAACCAGCAGGAGGGACATACAGCCAGCAGGAGGGACATACAGCCAGCAGAAGGACATGCAGCCAGCAGAAGGACATGCAGCCAGCAGAAGGGACATACAACCACCATCCAATCCATCCAACACTCTTAAGATGTAACTTAGGGCTTTAAACTATCACTCTGGAACCACCAAATCTGCTCTTCCATAAACTAAACTATACTTCATACAAACAGGGACACTTCCATCTAGAAAGGCAGAGTCATCTACTGCATTTAAATGAGAATTCTGGATGAATAATTATACTTTGAAATTAGCCACAGATATAGTGCAGGATTTTAAACTAAGTTATATCTGAGCTATGTCAATTTTACCATTTGCCTACTTACCAAAAAAAGTCAAACTATGCCTCTGAGCTATAAAGAAGAATTTTAAATGTCTTAGCAACAGTTCCAGATAAATCTGTGCTATTTAAAAAGCAAAGTATTCAACACCCTACTGCTAAGCAGGCATCTCTTAGAAGCAAGGAGCAGAAAAAACTTCTGAGACACAATGCAGCAAAACGTGTTCCTCAAAAGTCTGGTTCCAAATCAGAGGAACCAGAGCATATTAGTCCCTACAGCATATTAATCTCAATATTCTTTTAATGAATTTATAAGAGGTAGGAATTACACAGAACACTCTGCATATGCTCCTCCCATCTCCCTCAGAGACTACTTCAGGTTTGAGAGAGCACAGACTCCCAATTTGGTGTTGAGGGGCTTTTGGATTTGGGTTTTTTTGGGGGGAGGTTTTCCTGTTCTGTGGGACAGGGACTGTGGGAAACTCAGATTTATGGATAATGTGGGAAAAGCTGGGAAGAAAACAATTATGTCCATATACCAGCTTTCATTATCAACATGTCTGACTGTTTCACCACCTTCAGCACATCTATCCTCAACCCCTGTACAGTCAGTGACAAGGAGTGTGAAAATCCTAAATTAGAAACATAGAATGAAGGCAGAGGTACATTGCTATGATTTCTTCAGTGTACTAGTCTGTGCTGCAACAGAGCTAGAAAGCCAAGCCCCTCAAACTCTCTGTCATATGCTTCTTGCACTGCAGTTTTCTTCCTTGCCAGACAGTCGGTGTCAATACAGTACACAGCAAACCGAACAGCATTCAAAATACCAGAAGACTGACTCACTGCTGACATTTTTTAACTAAATCTAATATGAAAAATGAGGGGGGAAAAAAAAAAAGGTGGTAGAAATGCAAAGTACCTGAAGTTTGGATGAGGAGCTATTGTAGGGATTGTGCCATCTATCACACCTCTCTCACTCATGGTAAGAACACCTCCTGGTTCAAGTAGGGCATTCAGACGATCCAGTACAGAAGGGCTGTATTGAAAAGAAATTAGTATGGTTATAAGAAAGTAACAATTTCCTTTCTAGCCTGAAACCAAAACAATAGCAGTCTTGAGCAAAAAGCCAGGTAGCTAATTACATTTTGAGGTAACAGGTAAACTATCAACTGTTAAGCTAAGAAAGAAGATAACTCCTCCAGAAAAGTTATTCCTCCTATGTATCTTTACCAAATACAAATGGTTCAGTTGTGAACTGTGCAGTAAGAGGCTATCAAAATGTCTTACTTGCAGAAGTTAACATTGTCCATCAAGAGCCAGTCTCCAGATTGCAGGGCCTGAACCAGCATCCCATCCACCCACTCAAAAGTGCCACTGCTGTTACAGTCAGCAGCTTGGGCCTGCTGCAGCTTGAAACGCCGGAACTCTTCTACCAGGTGAGTAAACTCTGCAAGGAAGTGTATCTTACATCAAGACTTACAGTACTGAGTAAGCTTACTGCTCCTTCCAAGAAAAATTGTAGCTGTGTTGTTCATAAACATGCATGCTTCATAGTTTGTGAGAGATCATAACAAGAGAGGTTTCAACTCCTCAAGCAGGTAAAATCCATGAGGACAGAAGGAGTGTTTGCGAGCAAAGAGAAATCTAAACTAGACTGACACTTTTCTCCCTGAACAGACTCCTTCCTCCATCTCTTCTCCCCCATTATACAAAGTTTAATGGATATTAATGCCATATTTAATCATTATTTTTTAAACAAGAAAAAAAACCAACAAAACAGTCTGTACATTAGTATGCTAACGTTTGTAAAGGTTGCATGATTAATGCTTCAGAGAACAAATGCAAGACCATAATATCCAAATTCCCTTTCCTAGGAATACAAAATAAGAACTGCATTGCATCACATGTTGAGTAGTTCAGTATGGCAGAATTTCTGAGGACTACTGATAACTACCAGGTGCAAGTACACAAAAAATAAACTTATAGAAACATAGAATGGTAAGGTTGGAAGGGACCTCAAGGATCATCTA
>VWZE01014638.1:921-18216 GCA_013396675.1 Eubucco bourcierii | reverse complement strand
CTGTGGCTCTGTGACTGTGGCTCTGTGGCTCTCTGACTGTCTCTGTGACTGTGCCTCTGTGACTGTGGCTCTGTGGCTCTCTGACTGTCTCTGTGACTGTGCCTCTGTGGCTCTGGCTCTGTGGCTCTGTGGCTCTCTGACTGTCTCTGTGACTGTGACTTTTGACTCTGTGACTCCGTGACTTGTCCTTGAGCAACCTGTTCTAGTGGGAGTTGTCCCTGCCTATGAAGGAAAGGGTGAGGGTTGAATCTGGATGAACTTTGAGGCCCCTTCCAACCTAACCCATGGGGTGAGAAGCGAGGAGGAGGAGGAGGAGGAAGAGCTTTAGCAGCCCACAAGGAGAGGCAGCCAGGGCAGTCAATTCATCCATGGGAGGGAAAAAAAGAAAAGAATAAAAATGGTGGAGGACAATCAATAGCATGGGGGGGAAGTAGTTTTTTTTCCTTTTATTTTTTTTTTCTTTTCTGTTTTTTTATATGCAGTTATTAACTCATAAGCTCCAGTATATCTCATCTCATTTCACCAACAGCTGAGGTCTCCATTTCCCCCCCCGGAGACCCCTGCAGGTCCCCATTATGAGAATCATAAATAATATGTGCTAATGAGATATGAATTGATTATGTTGGGGGAGGCTGACGTTTCCATCCATCATCCTAAATGATGTTTAACAATGGATTACCAGCCAAGTAATTCCTCTGATATGAGATTAAATAAAATAGCAGGGGCTGTTTCGGCAGGCTGGCTGGAGGAGCCGGCAATAAATCTGCTCAATTACTGTATTACCAATCCGTTTTTCACCGCTAAGGATATTATTATTTCATTTAGACTTGTTCATGCATCATAGATTATTTTATTCCAGTCAGTCAATGGGAGAAACTGCGGCGCTCGGAGTCGCTGAGCCGCGGACAAGTGGCCCTTGATGGAGTGCAGCAGGGGCAGAGCCCGCGGCCGGCAGCCGCTGCGGGCAGGGCGGGGAAGGTGCCCCCGGGCAAGGGCCGGCGTGGCCTGGGCGTTGCTTCGGGTCTGCCTTGGAGGCTCTTCGGGGCCCGTTTGGGGCTCTCTTTGTAAAGGATTTCTTATTTGATTGGTATTTTTTTCGCTTGCATTTCTTTTCGAAATTAACGTTTATTATTTTCATTATTATAGGTCTTATCATAGTCGTTAATTATATTAATAATACTTTATTACATTCGTATTACAATCTCTATTAATCACTATATTAGTTACCCTATTTGTTAACTACTATGTTTACTAATTACTACATTAATTATATCACTATCTTATTATTGCTATAATTTTACTTCTTATTCATTAAACATAATAAAATTAATAGAAAATAAAATTACTTTAAAAATAAAAGGATTCTTCTTTAATCGATAAATTCAACCAAAATTTAAAAAAAATTAAAATTCTTAATGGACAACATTAATAGAAATAAAATTACTTATTTTTTAACCAACAAATTGAAGAAAATATAAAAATGATTAAAATAATTATTTTTTAATCAATAAATTGAAGGACATATAAAAATGATTAAAATAATTATTTTTTAATCAATAAATTGAAGGACATATAAAAATGATTAAAATAATTATTTTTTAATCAATAAATTGAAGGACATATAAAAATGATTAAAATGGTTAACTGATAAAATTAACAGACGTAACAATAATTATTTTTAATGGATAAATTCAAGAACAATAAAAATCATTACAATTCTTCATGGATAACATTAATAGAAATAAAAATAATTATTTTTAATCAATAAATCGAAGAAAAATAAAAATTATTCACATTTGTAATTGATAAAATTACTAGACACAGATAAATTATTTTTAATGGATAAATTCAAGAACAATAAAAATAATTAAAATTAAGAATGGAAAACAATAATAGAAATAAAAATAATTATTTCAAAATCAATATGTTGAAGAAAAATTAAAATGATTAAATTTTTAAATGGATAAAATTAATAGACATTAAAAATAATTATTTTTAATGGATAAATTCAAGAAAAATAAACATTTTTTAATTGATAACATTAATATCAATAAAAATGACCGTTTTTAATGGATACATTCAAGAAAAATAAAAATGATTAAATTGTTTAATTGATAATTAATTAGCAATTAAATAAATAATTAAATAATTAATTAAATAATTAATTTAAAGTACTTAATTATTTAAAATTTATTAATTAAAAAATAAAAATTATTAATTTTTAATTGATAAAATTAATATAAATAAAAATAATTATTTTATTGGATAAATTCAAGACATTTTTAAATTATTTTTTTTTTAAATTCATAGCATTAATAGAAATAAAATAATTATTTTTTAATCAGTAATGCTCCCTCCTTGGAGGTGTTCAAGGCCAGGTTGGAGGAGGCCTTGAGTGCCCTGTGCTAGTGGGAGGTGTCCCTGCCTGTGGCAGGGGGTTGGAACTGGCTGATCCTTGAGGTCCCTTCCAACCTTCCCATTCTGTGATTCTATAAAAATAAAAATAATTATTTTTTCTTAAATTGATAATAGGATTTTATTATTTTTATTATATTTTAGTTCTTTTTACTTTTTATACTAGTTTTTAGTGGTCAAAATTTATTTACTCTCATTATTCTTCGTATTATTTTTGCTGTTGTTATTATTTTGTATTTTTTAATTTTAATTTTCATTACTCTTGTTTCATTTTTATTATTTTTTTAAAACATTATTTTTTAATCTTCATTATTTTTATAATTTTTTAAACTTAATTATTTTATATCTTTGACTTTCTTCCTGCCTTTAATTTTCTTCTTACCTTTAACTCTCTTCCTACCATTAACTTTCTTCCTGCCTTGAACTTTCTTCTTGCCTTTTATTTTCTTCCTGCCTTCTACTTTCTTCCTGCCTTGAACTTTGTTCTTACCTTTTACTTTCTTCCTTCCTTTACCTTTCTTCCTACCTTTAACTTTCTTCCTGCCTTTTACTTTCTTCTTTCCTTTACCTTTCTTCCTACCTTTAACTTTCTTCCTGCCTTTTACTTTCTTCTTTCCTTTACCTTTCTTCCTACCTTTAACTTTCTTCCTACCTTTAACTTTCTTCCTACCTTTAACTTTCTTCCTGCCTTTAACTTTCTTCCTGCCTTTAACTTTATTCTTACCTTTAACTTTCTTCCTGCCTTGAACTTTCTTCCTTCCTTTACCTTCCTACCTTTACCCTTCCTCCTGCCTTTACCTTTCTTCCTAACTTTAGCTTTCTTCCTACCTTTAACTTTCTTACCTTTAACTTTCTTCCTGCCTTTAACTTTCTTCTTACCTTTAACTTCCTTTGTGCCTTCAATTTTCTTCTTACCTTTAACTTTCTTCCTGCCTTTAACTTTCTTCTTACCTTTAACTTTCTTCCTGCCTTTGACTTTGTTACCTTTAACTTTCTTCCTACCTTTAACTTTCTTCCTACCTTTAACTCTCTTCCTGCCTTTAACTTTCTTCTTACCTTTAACTTTCTTCCTGCCTTTAACTTTCTTCCTGCCTTTAACTTTCTTCTTATCTTTAGCTTTTTTTCCTGCCTTTAAATTTCTTCTTACCTTTAACTAACTCCCTCCCTTTAACATTCTTCTCATTTTTAATCTTCATTTTTATTATTAACTTCATCATTATCTTTATCTTTTAAAGTCTTTTTATAGCTTTTGTTGTTTATTTTTTACTTCCAATGCTTGCATTTGCCATTCTTTTCACTCCTGTTCTCATTTTTAGCACTCCTTTTTATCATCATTATTTTAATTTTCAGCACTTTTTTTTTTAACCATTTTTTTTTTTTTATCAGCTTTTCAAACCTCATTTACTGACCTGAGAAAACAAACCCAAAGTGAAGTCTGAGCTGGGCAGATGCTGCCTTACAGGAGCTGATCAATCGAAACCGAATTATTGATGATTTGTATTTCACCTCACTCCTGTAGCACATTGAGAATTAGATCATTCAGGCTCTCTCCTTTGGCCACTGAAAATTAGGTTGGAAATAGCTCTGATACAAATGGGCCTCAGATTTACACCCCCCCACACACACACAGACACCACCACACCTCTGTCTCCTGCTCAGGAGGGAGGGAAAGAAATAAAAAAAGACAAAAGGAATTTAAAAAAAAAAAAAGCTGGAATTTTTCTTCAGCAAACTTGTCCCAGAGAGGTCTTTGCCAGCCTGGAGAAAATCCTCTTCCCTGCAGCCAGTTCTGCTGCTTTGCACTTTGTCCTCCACCCAGCTCCTCCCCAAGCACCTTCAGCAACTCCACCTCAGACTTTCTTAGCTTCAGAGAGAGGACTCCTAGGATAGCTCAGCTAGGAAGGGACCTCAGAGGTCACCTGCTCCAACCTCCCTGCAAAGAGGAGTCCTAGAATGGTTCAGCTAGAAAGGGACCTCAGAAATCATCTGCTTCAACCTCCCTGCCAGTAGGTTGGCAGCTCTAAGGTGTCCCCCTCCCCCTCCAGAGTCTTCTCCTCTCCAGGCTGAACTACCCCAGCTCCCTCAGCCTCCCAGCAGAGGTAAAGATCATCCAGTCCCAACCCCTTGTTATGGTCATAAATCACATCACAGAATGGTTTCGTTTGGAGGGACCTTGATAGATCCATAGAGTGGTTTAGGTTGGAAAGAGACCTGCAGAGGATTAGCTGGGAGGGACCTTGATAGATCCATAGAGTGGTTTAGGTTGGAAAGAGACCTGCAGAGGATTAGCTGGGAGGGACCTTGATAGATCCATAGAGTGGTTTAGGTTGGAAAGAGACCTGCAGAGGATTAGCTGGGAGGGACCTTGATAGCTCCATAGAGTGGTTTAGGTTGGAAAGAGACCTGCAGAGGATTAGCTGGGAGGGACCTTGATAGATCCATAGAGTGGTTTAGGTTGGAAAGGGACCTGCAGAGGATTAGCTGGGAGGGACCTTGATAGATCCATAGAGTGGTTTAGGTTGGAAAGGGACTTGCAGAGGATTAGGTAGGAAGGGACCTTCACAGGTTCATAGAATATTTCAGGTTGGAAGGGATCTTAAAACCCATCCAGTTGCAACCCCCTGCTATGGGCAGGGACACCTCACAGCTAGCCCAGGTTGCTTAAGGCTTCATCCAACCTGACCTTGAACACCCCCAGGGAGGAGGCAACCACAACCTGTCCGAGTGCCAGCATGGATGAGCAAGGTGCTCCTGGATTTAACTTGGCTAAAAAGGAGAGTCTGTAAGGAATGGAAGCATCAGTGGGACCTGGGGGAGGGCTACAAGAAGTTGCTAAGCAGGCAGAGGTCAGATCAGGAGATCAGAAGGGCACTGGCAGCACAGAGAGCAACAATGTCCTGGGCTGCATCAAGAGAAGTGTGGCCATCAGGATGAGGGAGGGGATCCTGCCCCTCTGCTCTGCTCTGGGGAGCCCTCACCTGCAGTGCTGCATCCAGCTCTGGAGCCAGCAGCACAAGAAGGTCCTGAAACTGCTGGAGTGGGTCCAGAGGAGGCTGCAAAGATGATCCCCTATGGGGACAGGCTGGAAGAGTTGGGACTGTTCAGCCTGGAGAAGAGAAGGCTCTGGAGAGACCTTGGAGCAGCCTTCCAGGGGCTGCAGGACAGCTGGGGAGGGAATTTTGGCAGGGGCTGGGAGTGACAGGACAAGAGGCAGTGGCTTTGAGCTGGGAGAGGGGTGACTGAGAGTGGAGGGGAGGAAGAAATTCTTGAATGAGGGTGGGGAAAGACTGGCACAGGTTGTCCAGGGAAGCTGTGGATTTGGCCTCACTGGAGGTGTTCAGGGCCAGGTTGGATGAGACCTTGAGCACCCTGGGCTGGTGGGAGCTGTCCAAGCCAACCACTCTGGGAGTCTGTAATATCCTGGAGCATCTCTAGTGCCCTGCTAGGCCACCTAAGGCTGGGAGGTGTTAGAGATGGGTGAGTTTCACTCACATATCCCTGGCTGCAGGCAGACCACAGGAGGTGGTCTGTGCCCAGCACATGGCTCACATGGCACCAACAACCCCTGGGATTGACCCCAGCTGCTTTTCTGTGAGGAGAGAAAGGTGAACACAAGGGGACTGCAGGGCAAGCAGCAACCTTGCAGGGGCAAGCAGCAGTGGCAGCCTGATCTAGTTGGAGCTGTCTCTGCTGACTGCAGGATGACCTTTATGGATCTCTTCCACCTCGATGCAGTCCATGAACCCATTCCTTGCAGAGAAGAATCATAGAGTCAAAATGTCAAGGGCTGAAAGAGACCTGTAGAGATCATCTGGTCCAGCTCCCCCTACCAGAGCAGGATCAGAATGTCAGGGGCTGGAAGGGACCAGGAGAGATCATCTGGTCCAGCTCCCCCTGCCAGAGCACAATCAGAATGTCAGGGGCTGGAAGGGACCAGGAGAGATCATCTGGTCCAGCTCCCCCTGCCAGAGCACAATCAGAATGTCAGGGGCTGGAAGGGACCAGGAGAGATCATCTGGTCCAGCTCCCCCTGCCAGAGCACAATCAGAATGTCAGGGGCTGGAAGGGACCAGGAGAGATCATCTGGTCCAGCTCCCCCTGCCAGAGCACAATCAGAATGTCAGGGGCTGGAAGGGACCAGGAGAGATCATCTGGTCCAGCTCCCCCTGCCAGAGCACAATCAGAATGTCAGGGGCTGGAAGGGACCAGGAGAGATCATCTGGTCCAGCTCCCCCTGCCAGAGCACAATCAGAATGTCAGGGGCTGGAAGGGACCAGGAGAGATCATCTGGTCCAGCTCCCCCTGCCAGAGCACAATCAGAATGTCAGGGGCTGGAAGGGACCAGGAGAGATCATCTGGTCCAGCTCCCCCTGCCAGAGCACAATCAGAATGTCAGGGGCTGGAAGGGACCAGGAGAGATCATCTGGTCCAGCTCCCCCTGCCAGAGCAGCATCACCTAGAGCAGATCTACCCAGGGGCTGTTTCTCAGGTTGCCCTCCACAGCCATGGCCCTTTGCTGGTGCTGTTGAGCATCCCTTGAAGCAAAACAACAACAGGGGAGGATTTTCCTCAAAAGCAAGAGGGGGAAAAAAAAAAAAGAATCACTTTTGTTGTGAAAGGTCTCTGCTGCAATGCAGTGGGCAGGGAGAGAAGGAGAAATGGATGGAACAGAGCCTCCTTCCTTTCATGTTTTATCACTGAGAGCTGCTGAGGTGCAGTGGAAAAAGCCAGGCCAGTACTAAATTTCCTCCCTGACTTCTCGTTCCTCAGCCCAGCAGCAAAACCGACCTGGAGGGACAAGAGTGAAGCCCAAGGAAGTCAAACCTGGGAGGACATCGAAAGAGCCAAGAGATGACAAATCCACCCTTGTGGGTGCATCACAAAAAGGTCAGGCTGAAGGTGGAGATGGAAGCCATTGGAGAAGCCTCTGATGGAGGTGGGGGGGAGGGAAGTTGTGGTGGGGGCTGGTGCCTCCCGCAGGTCCGTTCAGTCTGAGCAGCCAGGTATATAAATAGCCAAGTCCTTCAGCTGCTGGGCCCGGCCAGGCTCTTCCCATCACAATCAACAGACAAGCACAAGCAATTTACTGCTGAGATCAGCCCGGAGATAGGCACCAAATGGCACAATGGAAGCACAGGGTTCAACTGGAAAGGGAAAAGAGAGGTGGGGGGAGAGGGAAAAAAAAACCCAACCCAAAGACAAATCTTGGGCTGTAAAAAGAAATGTTGCCTGGTTTTTATTTTCTATTTCCTAGCCAATCACTCTCTTAAACTCATGGCTGCTGAAGAAGATTTGTTGGTGCACAGCAGAGCAATTTAATATTTTGTTAGGTCAAGGCTGTTAATTAAGAGCTGATTTTTAAGCTTAGCTGTGGTTCATAACTAGGCTGGGAGGTTGTTTGCCTTTCATCCAGCACCCTTTGGGAGGCAGTGGCAAAGGAGCTGCACTAATCCAGGAGTGGTTTGAGCTTGGGGGGTGTGGGGGCAGATATGGTTTGGTTTGGGTTTATTTTGTATGCTACATGTTAATGCCCCATTCCTGGTCAAATCCTGCTGCTCCCCAAGTGAATGGGAAAAACTTCCCAAACAGTCCATTCCTGGTCAAATCCTAATTAATAAGAAGGTCTCCCAAATAGTCTATCAGTAGTCAAATCCTAATTAGTAAGAAGGTCTCCTAAATACTTCATTCATGGTCAAATCCAAATGAATAGGAAAAGCTTCTCAATATGCCATTCCAGGACAAATCCTGCTGCTCCCCAAAATGAGTAGGAAAGTCTCCCAGATACTCTGTCAGTGGTCAAATCCAAATTAATAAGAAGGTCTCCCAAATATTCCATTCCAGGACAAATCCTGCTGCTCCCCAAAATGAGTAGGGAGGTATCCCAAATATTCCATTCATGGTCAAATCTGAGGGAATAGGAAGAGCTTCCTAAATATTCCATTCCTGGTCAAATCCTGCTGCTCCCCAAATGAATAGGAAGGACTCCCAAATATTCCATTCCTGGTCCAATCCTGCTGCTCCCCAAAATTAGTAGGAAAGTCTCCCAAATATTCTCTCAATGGTCAAATCCAAATTAATAAGAAGGTCTCTCCAGTATTCCATTCATGGTCAGATCCAAACCAATAGGAAAAGCTCCCAAATGGTCCATTCATGGTCAAATCCAAATGAATAGGAAAAGCAGCTCCTGTGAGGCCAGGCTGAGGCTGCTTGGAGCAGAGGAGCCTGAGGCTGCCCTCAGTGCTGGGGATAAAGCTGTGCAGGGCTGGAGCCAGGCTCTGCTCAGGGATGTGCCAGGCCAAGGGGCAGTGGGTGCCAGCTGCAGCAGAGGAGGTGCCAGGGGGACTGAAGGGAAAACTTTGTCCCTGTGAGGGTGCTGGAGCCTGGAGCAGGCTGCCCAGAGAGGCTGTGGAGTCTCCTGCTCTGGAGCCTTTCCAAACCCCCCTGGCTGTGTTCTGTGTGCCCTGCCCTGGGTGCTCCTGCTCTGGCAGGAGGGTTGAGCTGGGTGCTCCCCAGAGGAGCCTTCCAGCCCCTGCTGTTGTGTGTTTCTGTGCAAGTGTAGCTGTAGAGCCCAGACCTTGGTGGGTAGCATCTGATGATAGATGTTTTTCATCAGGGCTGAGCTGCAGTCCTCACAGTGTGAGCTTCCTCCTGAGCCCTGCAGTGCCAGGGGGGAAGCTCTCACCCTGTAAATCCTGGGAGGGTTTATTGAAAGGAAATATTGAGGGAGGTGGCAAATAAATAATTGGGAAGTGGTGCTGAGGTGCCAAAGGAGCAACCTGCAGCTCTCCTGAGCCCTGGGCAGCTGCCAGCTGACAGCCACCAACTCACAGCACAGGGCTGCAGCCTCTGGGGGTGCAAACAAAGCCTGGGCTTAAACTGAGGCCAAGAGTGTGTCTTAGGGTCTAGACCCAAGCTGTGGTCCTGAGTACATCTCAGTTAGACCCAAACTGTGGTCCTGAGCACATCTCAAGGTCAGGCCCAAACTGTGGTCCTGAGCACATCTCAAGGTCAAACCCAAACTGAGGCCCTGAGCACATCTCAGAATCTCAGTTTAAGCTGGTGCAGGGTCTGGAGAGCAGGGCTGGGGAGGAGCAGCTGAGGGAGCTGGGGGTGTGCAGTGTGGAGCAGAGGAGGCTGAGGGCAGAGCTCATTGCTCTCTGCAGCTCCTCAGAGGAGGCTGCAACTGGGGGGTGTTGGGCTCTGCTCTCTAGGTTCAGGGGATGGAAGGAGAGGAACTGGCCTGAGGTTGTGCCAGGGGAGGGTTAGGTTGGAGAGGAGGAAAAATTTCTTTGCTGCCAGAGTGGTGATGGATTGGCAGAGGCTGCCCAGGGAGGTGGTGGAGTGCCCATGGCTGGAGGTGTTCCAGCAAGCTGTGCCCATGGCACTTGGGGCCAGGGTCTGGTGCCCATGGTGGGGTTGGGTTTGAAATTGCACTGGGTGACTGCTGCAGTGGTGAGACAGTGGAAAATAGGAAAATAGGTGAGAATTAAATAGAAAATGCTGAATTTTTGAGAGTGAGGGTGGTAAGACACTGGCATAGGCTGCCCAGGGAGGCTGTGGCAGCTCCCTCCCTGCAGGTGTTCCAGGCCAGGCTGGAGGAGCCCTTGAGCACCCTGGACTGGTAGAGGTGTCCCTGCCCATGGCAGAGTGATTGGAGCTGGATGCTTTTGAAGGTCCCTTCCAACCCAAAGCCACTCTGAATGGCACCTCCAGAGGTCTCTCCATGTCTCCTCAGCCTGGCAGTTTCCAACAGGATGAAATCCATGGCAGTGGTTTGTTGTTGGGTGGTGGTTTTTTTTTTTTTTTCAGCTCTATTTAATTCTTTTTTTTTTTCTTTCTTGATTATATGAAGGTCTGGAATCTTGTGTCCAGGTCTGGGCCCCTCAGCTCAAGAAGGAGCTCAAAGAACTGCTGGAGAGTCCAGCCCAGAGCCCCAAAGCTGCTGCAGGCAGGGAGCAGCTCCTGTGAGGCCAGGCTGAGGCTGCTTGGAGCAGAGGAGCCTGAGGCTGCCCTCAGTGCTGGGGATAAAGCTGTGCAGGGCTGGAGCCAGGCTCTGCTCAGGGATGTGCAGTGCCAGGCCAAGGGGCAGTGGGTGCCAGCTGCAGCAGAGGAGGTGCCAGGGGGACTGAAGGGAAAACTTTGTCCCTGTGAGGGTGCTGGAGCCTGGAGCAGGCTGCCCAGAGAGGCTGTGGAGTCTCCTGCTCTGGAGCCTTTCCAAACCCCCCTGGCTGTGTTCTGTGTGCCCTGCAGGGAACTGCTGGAGAGAATCCAGCCCAGAGCCCCAGAGCTGCAGCAGGCAGAAGAACATCTCCTGTGAGGCCAGGCTGAGGCTGCTTGGAGCACTGAAGATCCATTCAAATACTTCAAGGATCCTGAAGGAATCAATCCTGATCCTGAAGGAATCAACCATCAAGAGGCTCTAAACAAGGCAAGGCTTTTGCTAAGCAGTTTTTGGGGGGCCATTGTTTGGGCACAGTCTCATCACCTCCCAGCACCCACAGTGTGTCTTTGCAAGGAGGTTTTTGCCCTTCAAGAGGCCGGAATACATCACTATTATTATTATTATTATTATTATTATTATTATTATTATTATTATTATTATTATTATTAGTAGTAGTAGTAGTAGTAGTNAGTAGTAGTACTATATTTATTATTATCATCATCATCATTACCATTGTAATTATTATCATCATCATTGTCAACATCATTATTATCATAATCATTATAATTATTATCATTATTATTCTCATTATTATGTTCATTATTCTTCTTCATTATTCTGATTACTATTATGAGTAATAGTAGTAGTAGTAGTAGTAATAGTAGTAGTAGTACTATATTTATTATTATCATCATCATCATTACCATTGTAATTATTATCATCATCATTGTCAACATCATTATTATCATAATCATTATAATTATTATCATTATTATTCTCATTATTATGTTCATTATTCTTCTTCATTATTCTGATTACTATTATGAGTAATAGTAGTAGTAGTAGTAATAGTAGTAGTAGTACTATATTTATTATTGTCATCATCATCATTACCATTATAATTATTATCATCATCATTGTCAACATTATTATCATCATCATCATTATTATTATTATAACAGTTATTATTCTCATTATTATGTTCATTATTCTTCTTCATTATTCTGATTACTATTATGAGTAATAGTAGTAGTAGTAGTAATAGTAGTAGTAGTACTATATTTATTATTGTCATCATCATCATTACCATTATAATTATTATCATCATCATTGTCAACATTATTATCATCATCATCATTATTATTATTATAACAGTTATTATTCTCATTATTATGTTCATTATTATTATTCATTATAATGATTACTATTATCAGTATTATTATTATTAGTAGTAGTACTATATTTATTATTATCATCATCATAATTACCATTATAATAATTATTCTCATCATTGTCAGCATTAGCTTTATCATAATCATTATAATTATTATCATTATTATTCTCATTATTATGTTCTTTATTGTTATTCATTATTAGGATTACTATTATCAGTACTATTATCTTTCATATTTTATTACAATTACTATTATTTCTTACTTTTTCTTACTGTTATTATTATACTTATTGTTATAATCATCATCATTATTATAATCATTGTTATTATAATAATTATTATTATTTTCATTATTCATTATTCTTGTTAAGATTACCATTACTATTGTCAGTACTATTATTTTTAATATACTTTAATTATTATTACTACTACCATTATTATTTTCTTTTATTCATTGTTATTATTGCTGTTATCATTATTGTTATAATCATCATTAGCAGCATATTTTTTATTATTCCTATTATAGTTATAGTTATTATCATCATTATTATTATCATTTTTATTATTATCATTGTTGTCATGATTACTATTACCACTATCATTAATATTATAGTTTAATATTTTTCTAATCGTTATTACTAGCATTTTTATTTTTAGTATTATTTCAATAATAATAATCATAATCATCATCATTATTATTAGCATCACTATATTTATTACCATTATTTTTATTTTTATTATGATAGTTGTTATGATAATAATTACTATTATTGGTATTATTAGCATTAGTATTAGCATTGCTATGATGATGATGATGATGATGATGATGATGATGATGATGATGATATTATTATTATTATTATTATTATTATTATTATTATTATTATTATTATTATTATTATTGTTGTTATTATTATTATTATTATTACCATTATTTTTATTATTACCATTATTTTTATTTTTATTATGATTGTTGGTATGATAACAATAACTATTATTGCTATTATTAGCATTAGTATTAGCATTGCTATTATTATTTTTATTTTTAATTATTATTACTGTTATTAGTACCATTACTATAATTATTTTATTGTGTATATTGTTATTACTACTACTATTATTTTTGTTATTGTTGTTATCATTTTATTTATTATTTTATTTACTAATTATGAATTTTATTTTTAGTTATTATTACTGATATTAGTACCATTCCTGTAATTATTTTATTATTTTGATTGTTATTATTGCTGCTATTATTTTGATTTTTATTGTTGTTGTAATGATGATTATTGTTATTACCATTCTGATACAAGACATGAAGACTTTATGACAGAATGACTTAAGGGAACAATATCCATGGTGGCTAAGCAGCTGTGCAAACAAATACAAAGGGGTCCTGCTAATTAATTTATTGCATTAATGCAAACAAAGCTGAATTCCAAAGGGGCTGGCAGCTAATGCTAGGTTGGGAGCTAATAGCAGATTGATTGATTGATTGATTTTTCCAAAGGGGCTGGGGATGCACATTTTGAAGGCTTTTCAAAACTCTGTTTGCCTCCAAAGCATTAAACCCCCCATAAAATAAGCACCTTAGTGATGTGCATCTCCAGGGCTCGTTGGCACACTGTTGCTGAATAATACTCTGGGACAACCTCCTGCCCCTTTGGCAGTGCTGGCAAACACGAGAGAGGCTGCAAGGAGCAGAGCTGCTGTTGGAGGGCTGGCTACAAACTGGCAGTGCTCAGAGCTGCCTCTGAAAGGGACCTTCCTCTCCCTGCCCCCCAGGCCTGCCTTAGGCCTTAGGGTTGTGAGAGGCTCCTTTCGCCTTCCCTGCACGGGAAGCAGCTGCTTTGTGGGGAGCCTGGCTCAGGGCTTCCTCTTTCTGGGGCAATAAAACATAAAATAGCTGAATTAATGGCAGAGAGGCACAGAGTCATGGAATCATGCAGTCATGCAACCATGCAGTCATGCAGTCATGGAATCATGCAGTCATGCAACCATGCAGTCATGGAATCATGCAGTCATGCAGTCATGCAGTCATGGAATCATGCAGTCATGCAGTCATGGAATCATGCAGTCATGGAATCATGCAGTCATGCAATCATGCAGTCATGCAGTCATGCAACCATGCAGTCATGGAATCATGCAGTCATGCAGTCATGCAGTCATGCAGTCAGAGAATCACGGAATCAGAGAATCAGAGGATCAGAGAGTCATGGACTCAGAACTGTGGAATCAGAGGATCATGGACTCATGGAATCATGAAATCAGAGGATCACAGAATCATGGACTCATAGAATTGTGGAATCAGAGGACCATGCAATCATGGAATCAGAGAATCATGGAATCAGAGGATTATAGGATCATGGACTTATGGAATCAGAGGATCATAGAATCATGGACTCAGTGGATCATGAATCATGGGTTCATAGAATCATGGACTCAGAATCGTGGACTCAGAGGATCATGGGCTCATGGAATCAGAGTATCATAGAATTGTGGAATCAGAGGACCATAGGCTCATGGAATAATGAAATCAGAGGATCATAGAATCATGGACTCAGAGGATCATAGAATCATGAAATCAGAGGATCATAGAATCATGGACTCAGAGGATCATAGAATCATGGACTCAGAGGATCATAGAATCATGAAATCAGAGGATCGTGGACTCATGAAATCAGAGGATCATAGAATCTTGGACTCAGAGGATCATAGAATCTTGGACTCAGAGGATCATAGAATCATGAAATCAGAGGATCGTGGACTCATGAAATCAGAGGATCATAGAATCATGGACTCAGAGGATCATAGAATCTTGGACTCAGAGGATCATAGAATCATGAAATCAGAGGATCATGGACTCATAGACTCATGGAATCAGACGATCATAGAATCATGAAATCAGAGGATCATAGAATCTTGGACTCAGAGGATCATAGAATCATGGGCTCAGAGGATCATGGACTCATGGAATCATAAAATCATGGAAGCATGGCCTCATGGAACCATGGACTCATGGAATAATAGAATATGGAATCACAGAATCATAGAATCCCGGAACAGCTCAGGTTAGAAGGCAGCTCAGAGCTCATCTCCTCCAACATCTCCTGNACTCAGAGGATCATAGAATCATGAAATCAGAGGATCATGGACTCATAGACTCATGGAATCAGACGATCATAGAATCATGAAATCAGAGGATCATAGAATCTTGGACTCAGAGGATCATAGAATCATGGGCTCAGAGGATCATGGACTCATGGAATCATAAAATCATGGAAGCATGGCCTCATGGAACCATGGACTCATGGAATAATAGAATATGGAATCACAGAATCATAGAATCCCGGAACAGCTCAGGTTAGAAGGCAGCTCAGAGCTCATCTCCTCCAACATCTCCTGCCCTGCCCAGGGACACCTCTCAGCTAGGCTCAGCTGCTCAAGGTCTCATCCAGCCTGGCCTTGAATAGGCAGGAGGCAGCAAGAGGCTCCCTGGAGCAGCTGGGCTGTGAGGAGAGGCTGAGGGAGCTGGGGATGTGCAGGCTAGAGCAGAGGAGGATCACACTAGCTCAGGCTGTCCAGAACCTCATCCAGAGTTAGAATCATAGAATCCCAGAATGATAGGAGCACAGCATCATAGAGTCACAGAATGATAGGAGCACAGCATCATAGAGTCACAGAATGATAGGAGCACAGCATCATAGAGTCACAGAATGATAGGAGCACAGCATCATAGAGTCACAGAATGATAGGAGCACAGCATCATAGAGTCACAGAATGATAGGAGCACAGCATCATAGAGTCACAGAATGATAGGAGCACAGCATCATAGAGTCACAGAATGATAGGAGCACAGCATCATAGAGTCACAGAATGATAGGAGCACAGCATCATAGAGTCACAGAATGATAGGAGCACAGCATCATAGAGTCACAGAATGATAGGAGCACAGCATCATAGAGTCACAGAATGATAGGAGCACAGCATCATAGAGTCACAGAATGATAGGAGCACAGCATCATAGAGTCACAGAATGATAGGAGCACAGCATCATAGAGTCACAGAATGATAGGAGCACAGCATCATAGAGTCACAGAATGATAGGAGCACAGCATCATAGAGTCACAGAATGATAGGAGCACAGCATCATAGAGTCACAGAATGATAGGAGCACAGCATCATAGAGTCACAGAATGATAGGAGCACAGCATCATAGAGTCACAGAATGATAGGAGCACAGCATCATAGAGTCACAGAATGATAGGAGCACAGCATCATAGAGTCACAGAATGATAGGAGCACAGCATCATAGAGTCACAGAATGATAGGAGCACAGCATCATAGAGTCACAGAATGATAGGAGCACAGCATCATAGAGTCACAGAATGATAGGAGCACAGCATCATAGAGTCACAGAATGATAGGAGCACAGCATCATAGAGTCACAGAATGATAGGAGCACAGCATCATAGAGTCACAGAATGATAGGAGCACAGCATCATAGAGTCACAGAATGATAGGAGCATAGCATCATAGAGTCAGAGAATGATAGGAGCACAGCATCATAGAATCAGAGAATCAGTCAGGGCTGGAAGGGACCACAAGGAGCATCCAGCTCCAACCTCCCTGTCATGCCTAGGGACACCTCACACCAGCTCAGGCTGTCCGGAGCCTCATCCACCCTGGCCTTAAACACCTCCAGGGATGAGGCTTCCAGCACCTCCCTGGGCAAGCCCTNGAGTCACAGAATGATAGGAGCATAGCATCATAGAGTCAGAGAATGATAGGAGCACAGCATCATAGAATCAGAGAATCAGTCAGGGCTGGAAGGGACCACAAGGAGCATCCAGCTCCAACCTCCCTGTCATGCCTAGGGACACCTCACACCAGCTCAGGCTGTCCGGAGCCTCATCCACCCTGGCCTTAAACACCTCCAGGGATGAGGCTTCCAGCACCTCCCTGGGCAAGCCCTTGCAGGCTCTCAGCACCCTGATGGCAGGGGGGTGGTGGAGGGAAGGAGAGGGCCCCGGGGGGCAGCCCTGTGGCGCAGCTCCCTCGGCGAGGCGCCGCGGGTCGGCGGCTGTCAGAAGCGGCTGATTAATGACCCCGGTGAAACACGTCCAGCCACATTACAGCTCCATGTATCTGCCATAGCCCAACCCGAGCTGGGCTTTGTTCTGTGAGGAAATGGTGTCAGCAGGCAGCGGCGTTTGCCCATAAAAAGATAAAGATTTGCTGTCATCAGAGGGCAGATTAAAGCCTGCGCCGCCGCCATCGATTTCTTTTCTTTTTTAACCCCCCAAAAAAATTCACATTTTTTGGGAAAACTCATTCCGGGGGCCGCCTGGAGATATGATCAGCTTATTTGGAGAGGGATAATATGGAATCTTCTCTCGAATGGACTTTGAAAGAAGTAAATTGTAAATATTGATTTCTGAAATGAACTGTCAATCTCGCTCGGGCAGATTATTCCTATCATCGCTCCGGCGCCGATGAATTCAAAACTGCTGACAAAGTGGAGTGTATAGGATTGCTGTTAAGG
>VWZE01014637.1:49337-68541 GCA_013396675.1 Eubucco bourcierii | reverse complement strand
TCTCTCACTCTCTCCTCACAGTAGAGCAGCTCCTGCTGTCTGATCATCCTCATGGCCCTTCTCTGGACACACTCCAGCACTTCCAGATCTTTCCTGTCCCAGGGACTCCAGAACTGGATGCAGCACTCCAGGTGAGGTCTCATCAGGGTGGTCCAGAGGGGCAGAATCTCCTCCCTCACCCTGCAGCCCACACTGCTATTACTGCAGCCTAGGCTCTGATTACTCTCTGTACTGCAAGGGCACACTGCTGGCTCATGTTGAGCTTCTCCACCAGCACTCCCAAGTCCCTGTCCTCAGGGCTGCTCTCAAGCCAGTCCTTGCCCAGCCTATGTCAATGCTTGGGATTGCTCTGTGGGTGCTGAGGACACAAAGAGGAGCTGTGGTCAGTGCCAGGGGAAAGAACTGGAAGCAATGCCAAGGGCAAGGACATGGGCACATGGGCAGGATTTAAGTGAATTACAGGACACCTCTGGGTTGTAAGGGACTGCTGGAAAAAGTGGAAAAGGACATGGGGAAGATTTATCTAAATTACAGGAGGATACCTTTGGGTTGTAGGGGGCTGCTGGAAAATTGGACAAGGACATGAGCAGGATTGAAGTGAATTACAGGAGGACACCTCTGGGTTGTTGGGGGCTGTTGGAAAAAGTGGACAAGGACATGGGGAAGATTTATCTAAATTACAGGAGGACACCTTTGGGCTGTAGAAGACTGCTGGAAAAAGTGGACAAGGACATGGGCAGGATTGAAGTGAATTACAGGAGGACACCTCTGGGTTGTTGGGGGCTGCAGACACCAGCAGGAGGAAGCTGAGGGGAGCTGTTGATGCTGCAGAAGCAGTGTGTGCATTGGATGCAGCATGCAGGAGAGCAGGATTTGTTCTTCCTGCTCCTGCAGAACAACTTTTTAATCTAAAGCAGAAAGGAACAGAAAAATGGGGGTTAGCAAAAGCAACAGCAATAAAAACAAGGGTGACTACAGCCTTGGAATCAGCAGCTCCAGCAGAGTGTCCTGACTTTCTCCAGAGTGTTTTTTTTTTCCCTTGATGTCTTTTAAAGGCTTCTAAAGCAGTCGTGTGTCTTTCTGAGAGGCTTAATGGGTTCAATCTTGGAGCTGCCTGAGGGGGCAAAGCTCACATCTGAATACAAGGCTCATAGTTTTCTCAAATTAGTGAGGATTTGCATTCAGTCAAGACTGAGGCTGAGCTCATCTCCAGAAAATACATCAAAGAGGCTGTGGAGAACACAGCTCACACACCTCATATGGTTTCAAACACTCTGCCACCTCAGACTGGTAGTTATTATTTACCCCAGTCTGCCAGCACAGCCACTGATCAGCAGTGGATGTTGGTCTCTTCTAAGTCAAAAGTGATAGGACAAGAGGAAATGGCCTTCAGCTGTGCCAGGGGAGGCATAGATTGGATATTAGGAGAGATGTCACCACTGAAAGGCTTCCTAAGGCAATGGTAGAGACATTAATCCTGGAGGGATTTCAAAGACAGAATCATAGGATCATAGAACAGTAAGGTTGGAAGGGAGCTCAATGCTCAGCCAGTTCCAACCCCCTGCCATAAGCAGGGACACCTCCCACTAGCACAGCTCACTCAAGACCTCGTCCAACCTGGCCTAGAACACCTCCAGGGAGGTTGTGGAGCACAGAATCACCCAACGTGATCATTGATCACATTCTGTGCTCCACAACCTCCCTGGGCAACCTGTGCCCACCACAGGTGTGTCTCACCACCTTCACTGTAAAAACCTTCTTCCTAACACTGCTTTCAATCTCCACTCTGCCAGTTCAAACCCATTCCTCCTCCTCCTCCTGGCAAGACAAGACCTTCTCAGTAGTCCCTCCCCAGACTTCCTGTAGGCCCTCTTCAGATCCTGGAAGGCTACTCCAAGCTCTCCTGGAACCCTTCTCTTCTCCAGGCTACAGAGACCAAACTCTCTCAGTCTGTCCTCACAGCAGAGCTGCTGCAGCCCTCTCAGCATCTTGGTGGCATCCTTTGGACCCACTCCAACACTTCCATGTCCTTCCTGTGCTGAGGGCTCCAGAACTGCACACAGGACTGCAGGTGGGNTTCCTCAGGGCTGCTCTCAGCCCTTCCCCACCCAGCCTGGAGCTGTGCTTGGCATTGTGCCTACCCAGCTGCAGGACCTTACAATAGGCCTTGTTCAATGTCCTGAGGTTGGCCTGGGCACAGCTCTGCAGCCTGTCCAGGTCCCTCTGGATGGATCCCTGCCCTCTAGCAAGTGACTGTGCCACACAGCTTGGTGCCAGCTGCAAACTTGCTGAGGGTGCACTGATTCCTCTGTCCATGGCACTGACAAAGATGTCAAACAGCACTGGTGCCAGCACTGACCCCTGAGGGATGCCACTTGTCACATGCACTTAGTAGTATTTATACCTTGACTTTTAACACTTAAGAGCATGGCAAAATACTNTCCAGCAGTCAATGACTCTCTCAGGCAACAACTTTCTCCTCACCTCCAGCCTAAACTTCCCCTGGCACAGCTTGAGACTGTGTCCTCTTGTTCTGCTGCTGCTTGCCTGAGAGAAGAAAGCAACCTCCTCCTGGCTACAAGCACCCTTCAGGTAGCTGTAGACAGCAAGAAGGTCTCCCCTGAGCCTCCTCTTCTCCAGGCTAACCAATCCCAGCTCCCTCAGCCTCTCTCCATAGGGCTGTGCTCCAGGCCTCTCCCCAGCCTCGTTGCCCTTCTCTGGACACGTTCAAGCACCTCAATGTCCTTCTTCAATTGAGGGACCCAGAACTGGACACAGGACCCAAGGTGTGGCCTAAGCAGTGCAGAGTCCAGGGGGAGAATGAGCTCCCTGCTCCTGCTGGCCACACTATTGCTGATACAGGCCAGGATGCCATTGGCCTTCTCCAGATGCTGGAATGGGTTTAGATATGAACAAATCTTAGACTCTTCAGATTGAATACTCCTTGGAGTTTTCATTTCTCTTGGCAGCTAACAAAGTGAGACTCCATGAAAGCACTAAATGTAAGCAACAAACCTTCCTAGGGCTGACATTCGAGGAGAAGAAGGCCTTTTGCTTTAACATTTAGGAAAGGATGAAAGAGGATGGCAGCTGACAGTAAAACTCTAAGTGGAGGCAGGAGCTGAGAAGAGTTAATACATGCCTATGGCAGGAGGTTGGAACTAGATAATCCTTGAGATCCCTTCCAACCTTACCATTCTATGATTCTATGATTTTATGTCGTAGACAACAGACAGCAGCTCCTGGATCTCAGAGCACATCAACCTCTGGCTCCTGCACGCAGCCTTTTCAGTATCCCTCTGTACAGAACGTTCTATGAAAGGAATAATTATGAGCTGAAGGGCAAAAGCAGGAAAGATGTAGGAAATTTCCCTTTCACTTTTCCTTTTTGCTCTTTTGTTTTTTTCTTTTCTTCATTATCTCTTTTTGCTTTTCTTCATTTTTTTTCTTCATTATTTTTTCTTTTCTTTTTCTTTATTGTTTTTTCTTCATTAGTTTTTCTTTTTTCTTATTAGTTTTTCTTTCCCCTTTCCTTTTTCTTCTTTATTATTTTTCTTTCATTTTCTTTTTTCTTCTTTGTTATATTTCTTTCCTCTTTCTTTTTTCTTCTTTATTATTTTTCTTTCCTTTCTTTTTTCTTCTTTGTTATTTTTCTTTCCTCTTTCTTTTTTCTTCTCTATTATTTTTCTTTCCTCTTTCTTTTTTCTTCTTTGTTGCTTTTCTTTCCTCTTTCTTTTTTCTTCTTCATTATTTTTCTTTCCTCTTTCCTTTTTCTTATTTTTTTTTCATCTTTTCTTCTTTTTTATTTTCTTTCCTTTTTATTTTCTTCTTTGTTATTTTTTCTTTCCTATTCCTTCATTACTTATTTCCTTTTCCTTAGTATTTTTCTTTTTTTTTCTTTATTAGTTTTTCTTTTCTTTATTATTTTTTCTTTCTCTTTCCTCCTTTATTACTTTTTTCTTCCATTTTTTTCTTCTTTATTACTTTTTCTTTCCTTTCCTTTTTTTCTTTGTCTTTTCCTTTATCACTGTTTTCTTTCCTCTTCTTTTTCTTTTCTTCTTTCTTTCCTCATTTCTTTTTCTTTCCTATTTTTTCTTCTTTATTACTTTTTCTTTCCTTTATTTTCTTTTATTCTTTTCCTTTTTTATCACTTTTTTCTTTCCTCTTTTCTTTTTCTTATTCTTTGCTCTTTTATTTTTTATTTTCTTTCCTGTTTTCTTTCTCTTCTTCATTACTTTTTTATTTCTTCTTTTTTTCTTCTTTATCATTTTTTTCTTTCCTCTTTTATTTTTCTTTATCACTTTTTTTCTTTCCTCTTCTCTTTTTCTTCATTACTTTTTTCTTTCCTCTTTCCTTTTTTTCTCTATTACTTTTTCATTTCCTCTTTCCTTTCACATCTTTATTACTTTTTTATTTCTTTTCTTCCTCTTCTTCATTACTTTTTCATTTCCTCTTTTCTTTTTCTGTTTTATTACTTTTTTATTTTTCTTTTTCTTCATTATTACTTGTTTTCCTTTTTCTTCTTTATTACTTCTTTCTTTCCTCTTTTTCTTCTCTATTACTTTTCCATTTCCTCTTTTCTTTTGCTTCTTTATTACTTTTTAAATTTCTTTTCTTTTTCTTCTTCATTACTTTTTTCTTTCCTCTTTTCTTTTTCTTCTCTATTACTTTTTCATTTCCTCTTTTCTTCTGTTTCTTTATTACTTTTAAAATTTCTTTTCTTTTTCTTCTCTATTACTTCTGTTTCTTTATTACTTTTAAAATTTCTTTTCTTTTTCTTCTTTATTCCTTTTTCTTTCCTCTTTTCTTTTTCTTCTCTACTATTTTTCATTTCCCCTTTTTTCTTCCTTATTACTTTTTTGTTTTTCTTTTTCTGCTTTATTACTTTTTTCTTTCCTCTTTTCTTTTTCTTCATTACTTTTTTCTTTCCTTTCTTTTTTTTCTCTATTACTTTTTCATTTCCCCTTTTTTCTTCCTTATTACTTTTTTTTCTTTTTCTGCTTTATTACTTTTTTCTTTCCTCTTTCTTTTTTTTTCTCTATTACTTTATCATTTCTCCTTTTTTCTTCCTTATTACTTTTTTCTTTTGTCTTCTTTATTATTTTTTGATTTCTTGTTCTTCTTTATTACATTTTTCTTTCCTCTTTTTCCATTTCTTCATTACATTTTTCTTTCCTCTTTTCTTTTTTCTTCTCTATTACTTTTTTCTTTCCTCTTTTCTTTCCCCCTTTTCTTTTTTTTTTTTCTTTTAACATATTTTCATTTCTTCCTCCTTTTCCCTCCTTTTTTTCTTCCTCCCCCTCCCTTTCAGCAGAACTGCAAGGAGCACCAAATGCACATTCCTCTTGGCCTTTCAGTGAGTTCTGGGGGGGATGAATAGCAAGCTTGTACATAACCACACACATATGTATGTATAAATTTACAAGCTACAATATCCAGACATCGTCGAGGCTCTGCTAATAATTTTCTCAACCTTACCCAGACTGGAGCTACATTTATGATCTGGAGATTTATTGATTTTAGTTATTTTATCCCTCCCATAATAGGAAACTACCCTCTGGACCATTGACCTGCTCTTGTTATAAATATACTTGAGCTTGCTCTCATCATAACCCTATCCCAGGCACCTAAGGTGTTGCTAGGAGGTGGTGGTGGTGGTGTTATAGGGAAGGTAACCATAAGAGTGTTCTAAAGGAAATCATTTAACTCTGCCCAGTGACTTTTTTAACTGCATCCATTAGCTGCTGGTGAAGATTTTGTCTGCCCGGTGCAGAAAGGGGGGACCTGATCCATCAGGAGAGCTTCTGCCTATTTGGGTAGTGCCAGCGATGCCCAACCCAACAAAGGTTGCAATTTAGAGCAACAGTACAAATGTTACCACTCGGAACTACCTCCTAAGGTGTGGTGCCACTCAGTAGATTGTGTCTGAGAGGATTTGCTGAGGTTGCATTCCTCTAAAGCCTCCCAATGGCTTCCACAAGCAACCTCTGGGAAAGAAAAAACCTACAGGTCAGGATAGAATCAGAGAATGGTTTAGGTTGGAAGGGACCCCAAAGATCATCTAGGTCCAAATCACCTCCCACTAGTACAGGTCACTCAAGGACTCATCCAATCTGGTCTTGCACACCTTCAGGGAGCTTGTGGAGCACAGAAGCACAGAATATGATCAAAAATCACATTCTGTGCTTCTGTGCACCACAACCTGCCTGGAAACGTGTGCCAGTGTCTCACCACCCTCACTGCAAACAACTTCTTCCTAACATCGACTTTCAATCTCCCCTCTGACACTTTAAACCCATTCCTCCTCCTTCTGTTGTGATAAGATCATGTCAATAGTCCCTCCCCAGTCCTCCTGTACCCCCCTTTAGATCCTAGAAGGCCAATTCAAGGTCTTCTGGAAGCATTTTCTTCTCCACAATCTCCCTGGGCAACCTGTGCCAGTGTCTCACCACCCTCACTGCAAACTACTTCTTCTTAAGTTACATTGGGGACTGAGTTGTTAGAGAGCACTGAAGGGGGAAAGGGACCTGGGGGTCATGGTGGGTGGAAGGTTAAACATGAGCCATCAGTGTGCTCTGGTGGTCAAGAAGGCCAAAGGCATCCTGGGGTTGGTTAGAACGGCTGTGGTTAGTAGGTCAAGAGAGGTTCTCCTGCTCCTCTGCTGTGCCCTGCTGAGGCTGCATCTGGAATACTGTGTCCAGTTTTGGGCCACTCACTTCAAGAAGGACCTCAGGGAACTGCTTGAGAGAGTCCAGCACAGAGTCACAAAGATGCTGAAGGCAGCGGAAGATCTTCCTTAGGAGGAGAGCCTGAGGGAGCTGGGACTGTGCTGCTGGGAGAGGAGGAGCCTGAGGGGGACCTCAGCAACGGGTATAAAGGTGTAAAGGTGAGTGTCAAGAGGCAGCAATGTTAGGGTGGGCAAACAGTGATTAGCTCAGTGCAAGCAACCAGCAAAAATTGACTCCCACAGGGGTCAGTTCAGGGACCAGTTCTGTTCAATATATTCATCAATGACCTGGATGAGGGCACAGAGGGCACTGCCAGCAAGTTTGCTGATGGCACCAAGCTGGGTGCAGTGGCTGCCACACCAGAGGCTGTGCTGCCATTCAGCCAGGCTGGGACAGGCTGCAGGGGTGGGCAGGGAGAGCTGGAATGGAATTCAAGAAGGGCAAGGGGAGAGGCTGGCACCTGGGAAAGAACAACCCCAGGGAGCAGCACAGGTTGGGGACTGAACTGCTGGAGAGCAGTGAAGGGGAAAAGGAACCTGGGGGGTCCAGGTGGATGGGAGGTTGATCATGAGCCAGGAATGTACTCTGGTGGGCAAGAAGGCTGGAGCCAGGTTCTGCTGGGTGATGCCCAGTGCCAGGACAAGGGCCAACAGGTTCTACACTAGAGCAACACCCAGAAGAAAGGTAAACTAGGCCAGGGAAGTGGGAGGATGGGGGCATTGCTGATTTCATAGAATCATAGAATGGGAAGGTTGGAAGGGACCTCAAGGATCATCTAATTCCAACCCCCTGCCATAGCCAGGGACACCTCCCACTAGTACAGCTTACTCAAGGCCTCCAGTGAACTAATTTCATTCCTTAGTTCTTTTCCCCCTTCAAATTCAGTGAAAGAAGAAGAAATGAGTCATTCCTAGCAGTCACAATCTGAACATGGTAGCAGAAAAGGCTGGAAAGAAAACACCTGGATGTTGTAGAAGTGCATTGGTCCAGATTCCAGTCTTGGCTCTGAAGCCAAAAGTGCATAAAATGAATCNTTGGAAGAGACCTCAAAGCTCATCAAGTCCAACCCATTACCACAGACGTCAAGACCAGACCGTGGCACCAAGTGCCACATCCAAACCCACCTTGAACACCTCCAGGGACAGTGACTCCACCACCTCCCTGGGCAGCCCATTCCAGCAGTCAATGACTCTCTCAGGCAACAACTTTCTCCTCACCTCCAGCCTAAACTTCCCCTGGCACAGTTTGAGACTGTGTCCTCTTGTTCTGCTGCTGCTTGCCTGAGAGAAGAAAGCAACCTCCTCCTGGCTACAAGCACCCTTCAGGTAGCTGTAGACAGCAAGAAGGTCTCCCCTGAGCCTCCTCTTCTCCAGGCTAACCAATCCCAGCTCCCTCAGCCTCTCTCCATAGGGCTGTGCTCCAGGTCTCTCCCCAGCCTCGTTGCCCTTCTCTGGACATGCTCAAGCACCTCAAAGTCCTAGAATCCTGTTGAGCAGAGAGCATGGAAAATCCACAACTCCAGCACCTCCCAGACTCCAGCACCTCCCAGACCCAAGGCCTGGCAGGGCACTTGCAGTCCTGCTTTCAAGAGGCTAATGAAAGAGCTGTGGGAATATTTAATTGGTTTTAGGAGCTCTTAGAATAGCAAAGGCAAAAATAAATATTAGCCTCAGTAGCTGCCCAGAATAAGGCATTATCATCACCCAGAAATGGGAATATTCCCATATTGGTTTAGCAGATATTTCTGGTTTAAAAGTCTAAAGGGTGGCCCTCGGTTGAATTATTTAGTGCAGTGGTATCTGTAGGAAAGGTATAAAAGCTTTGTTTCAACATAAGAGAATATGAAGGAACCCAGAGGAACACTACAGAGTATTTTGTCATGCTCTTAAGTGTTAAAAGTCAAGGTATAAATACAACTAAGTGCATGTGACAAGAGGCATCCCTCAGGGGTCAGTGCTGGCACCAGTACTGTTTGACATCTTTGTCAGTGCCATGGACAGAGGAATCAGTGCACCCTCAGCAAGTTTGCAGATGGCACCAAACTGTGTGGCACAGTCAACTTGCTAGAGGGCAGGGATCCATCCAGAGGGACCTGGACAGGCTGCAGAGCTGTGCCCAGACCAACCTCATGAGATTCAACAAGGCCAAGTGGAAGGTCCTGCACCTGGGTAGGCACAATCCCAAGCACAACTCCAGGTTGGGTGGGGAATGGTTGAGAGCAGCCCTGAGGAAAAGGCCCTGGGGGTGCGGGGTGATGAAAAGCTCCAGATGAGGCTGCAGTGTGAGTGCAGCCCAGACAGCAACTGTGTGCTGGGCTGCAGCAGCTCTGCTGTGAGGACAGACTGAGAGAGTTGGGGCTCTGCAGCCTGGAAAAGAGAAGGTTTCCAGGAGACCTTGGAGTAGCCTTCCAGGATCTGAAGTGGGCTCCAGGAAGTCTGGGGAGGGACTATTGACAAGGTCTTGTCTTGCCAGGAGGAGGAGGAATGGGTTTGAAGTGGCAGAGGGGAGATTGAAACTGGATGTTAGGAGGAAGTTGTTTGCAGTGAGGGTGGTGAGACACTGGCACAGGTTGCCCAGGGAAGTTGTGGCTGCTCCCTCCCTGGAGGTGTTCAAGGCCAGGTTGGAGGAGGCCTTGGGTGAGCTGTGCTAGTAGGAGGTGTCCCTGCCTATGGCAGGGGGTTGGAACTGGATGATCCTTGAGGTCCCTTCCAACCTTACCATTCTATGATTCTATGTGGAGCTACTGACTGCATTTCCACCTTGTAAGGAGTGGGGGGATTAGTTTAGATGAGGCAGGGGGTTGAATCTAGATGATCTTTCAAGTCCATTGCAACCCAAAGGATTCAATGATTCTATGATTCAATGATTCTGCTTTGGAAGCAGCATCCTTCTTGCTGAAGTGAGGCAGTGTGGTCTCGCTGAGCAAGGAGGGAGCTGGATGGGAACTGGTTGAAGGGAAGAAGTCAGAGAGCTCTGGGTAATGGGATGGAGTCCAGCTGCAGGCTGTGACTGGTGGAGTCCCAGAGGGGTCAGTGCCAGGATCAATTCTGTTCAATATATTCGTTAATGACCTGGATGAGGGCACAGAGGGCACTGCCAGCAAGTTTGCTGATGGCACCAAGCTGGGTGCAGTGGCTGCCACACCAGAGGCTGTGCTGCCATTCAGCCAGGCTGGGACAGGCTGCAGGGGTGGGTAGGGAGAGCTGGAATGGAATTCAAGAAGGGCAAGGGGAGAGGCTGGCACCTGGGAAAGAACAACCTCAGGGAGCAGCACAGGTTGGGGACTGAACTGCTGGAGAGCAGTGAAGGGGAAAAGGATTTGTAGGTCCCAGCTGATGGGAGGTTGATCATGAGCCTGCAATTTGCTCTGGTGGGCAGGAGGGGCAATACCAGTCTGGGGTGGGTTAGAAGGGCTGTGGGTAGTAGCTGGAGAGAGGTTCTCCTGCCCCTCTGCTCTGCCCTGCTGAGGCCACATCTGGAGTACTGTGTCCAGTTCTGGGCCCCCCAGTTGAAGAGGGACACAGAACTGATTGAGAGAGTCCAGCACAGAGCCACAAAGATGCTGAAGGGAATGGAACAGCTCTGTTAGGAGGAGAGCCTGAGGGAGCCGGGTCTTGAAGCTGGGAGAAGAGGAGACTGAGGGGGGGGACCTGTTTGATGTTTATAAGTTTGTAAGGAGTGAGTGCCAGGAGGCTGGAGCCAGGCTCTGCTGGGTGATGCCCAGTGCCAGCACAAGGGGCAATGGGTGGAAGCTGAGACGCAGGAAGTTCCAGGGAAACATGTGGAGGATTTTTTTTCCCTATGAGGGTGACAGAAGCCTGGAAGAGGCTGCCCAGGGGGGTTGTGGAGTCTCCCTCTCTGGAACTATTCCAGAGCTGCCTGGATGTGTTGTGTGCGATCTGCTCTGGGTGATGCTGCTGTGGCAGGGGGGTTGGACTGGCTGAGCTTTGGAGGTCCCTTCCAGCCCCTGGCATTCTGTGATCCTGTGCAAGATGTGTTAGAGCACACATCCATGCCCATCTGTTTCTATTTTGCCAGCCCACTTGATTGGCCATCCCAAGCATTCCCATGTGTGCTGAGGCATTGTTGAGGAGCACATCTGGCAACAACCAAGGCTGCTGTTAAAAAGACAAACCAACACGATAACAACAGAGGCATTAAAGTAAATGTATGTACAACAATCTTGCTGTGGAAAGCTCTACCAAGGTAGGCCCAGTGTGCAACAATGAACACTGCAAGTGCTCCTTTCTGCAGTTTGGCTGTGCTGGTCATGCCAACAATTCAGTAGGAAAACTTTGTCATGGCTTTTGACATTGCCTAGAAGGCAAAAGAAAGGAAGAGAGGGAGGGAGAAAGACAGGGAGAAAGAGAGAGAGAAAGAAAGAGAGAGAGAGGGAGAAAAAGAGAGAGAAAGAAAGAGAGAAAGAGAATGGTAAAGAAAGAGGAAGAGTGAAAGAAAGGGAGAAAGAGAGAGAGGGAGAGGGAGAGGGAAAGGGTGAAGGGAAGAGAAAGAGGGAGGGAGAGAGGGAGAGAGGGAAGGGAGGAAGGAAGGGAGGAAGGAAGGGAGGAAGGAAGGGAGGAAGGAAGGGAGGAAGGAAGGGAGGAAGGAAGGGAGGAAGGAAGGGAGGAAGGAAGGGAGGAAGGAAGGGAGGAAGGAAGGGAGGAAGGAAGGGAGGAAGGAAGGGAGGAAGGAAGGGAGGAAGGAAGGGAGGAAGGAAGGGAGGAAGGAAGGGAGGAAGGAAGGGAGGAAGGAAGGGAGGAAGGAAGGGAGGAAGGAAGGGAGGAAGGAAGGGAGGAAGGAAGGGAGGAAGGAAGGGAGGAAGGAAGGGAGGAAGGAAGGAAGGAAGGAAGGAAGGAGGGAAGGAAGGATGGATGGGTGGATTCTATGATCCTATGATTTATGATTCTCTGATTCTGTGTGGCTGTCTGGCTTCTAAAGGACATATCAAAGCTGTATTGGCAATTCCTGGTGAGTCTTCACTGGTATAAACCATCTCACATTTCTTCTGTCACTCTTGGGAGACAAGGTCTTGGTAGCAGCCATCCTGTCTTCTGTTGTGGTGCTTGGGGCTATAAGGAAGGGAGGATCTTACAGAGTGGGGCTCTAGGTTGGACTTAGTGATTCTGAGGGGCTTTGCCAACCTGCATGTTGCTGTGATTCTGTGATTCTTTGATTCTGTGTACTTGGATGTGGTGCTTGGGGCTGTGGTTTAAGGTGAATCTTACAGAGTGGGGCTCTAGGTTGGACTTAGTGATTCTGAGGGGCTTTGCCAACCTGCATCGTTCTGTGATCCTCTGTGCTTGGATGTGGTGCTTGGGGCTATGGTTTAAGGTGAATGTTGTAGAATAGGGTTCTAGGTTGGACTTGATGCTCCTGAGGAGCTTTGCCAACCTGCATGTTGCTGTGATTCTGTGATTCTTTGATTCTGTGTGTTTGGATGTGGTGCTTGGGGCTATGGTTCAGGGTGAATCTTTCAGAGTAGGTTTATAGGTTGGACTTAGTGATTCTGAGGGGCTTTGCCAACCTGCATCGTTCTGTGATCCTCTGTGCTTGGATGTGGTGCTTGGGGCTGTGGTTTAAGGTGAATCTTGTAGGGTAGGGCTCTAGGTTGGACTTGATGCTCCTGAGGGGCTTTGCCAACCTGCATCGTTCTGTGATCCTCTGTGCTTGGATGTGGTGCTTGGGGCTGTGGTTTAAGGTGAATCTTGTAGAGCAGGGCTCTAAGTTGGACTTGATGCTCCTGAGGGGCTTTGCCAACCTGCATCATTCTGTGATTCTGTGTTTTGGTTACACCTTGGAGGAGATGGTTTAGTTTGGTCCACAACCAAGACTCAAAGCAAGCTACCGTAGTAAAAACAAGTTGGAACTAAAGTTGAAGGAGTTATCACAGCAGACTACCTCAGCTGCTTGGACCTGGCCCCTTTTAGTGCTTTCCAACCCCTGGCTGAAGGATTAGGCAGTTGTTTTTACTGGCAAGCCTGAGCTCTGGTTGCAAGGGACCATTAGTGATGAATGAGGGAGAATGAATATGGATGGCTTGCACTGCCCATGGAGTGCTCCTAACACAGCTGTTAATAACCTTGGCACAGGGGATCACATTTCCCCTAAAACCACCTCTGCTGCCTCAGCATCCAAATCATTTCACAGAATCACAGAATGATTGAGGTTGGAAGGGACCTCAAAGCTCAGCCAGTTCCAACCCCACTGTGCCATAGGCAGAGACACCTCCCACTAGAACAGGTCACTCAAAGGCCTCATCCAGCCTGGTCCTGAGCACCTCCACGGAGCTGGTGAAGCACAGAAGCACAGTGATATTTGATCACATTCTGTGCTTCTGTGCTCCACCACCTCCCTGGGCAACCTGTGCCAGTGTCTCACCACCCTCACTGCAAACAACTTCTTCCTAACGGGGATCCGCTGAGAGGATCCAAGGGAGGGCTATGAGGATGATGAGGGCACTGGAGCACTGCCTGGTGAGGAGAGGCTGAAGGACCTGAGGCTGCTTAGTCTGGAGAAGAGAAGACTGAGAGGGGATTTAATCAATGTTTCTAACTATCTGAGGACTGGGGATCAGGAGGGAGGGGACAGGTTCTGCTCACTGCTGCCTGGGATAGGACATGGAAGCTGTAGCACAGGAGGTTCCAGCTCAACACAATGGGGAACTTCTTGCCTGGAAGGGTGCCAGAGCTCTGGCACAGGCTCCCCAGAGAGGTTGTGGAGTCTCCTTCTCTGGAGGATTCCTAGCAACCTGGTAACCTGTGCCAGTGCCTCACCACTCTCACTGGAAAGAACTTCCTCATGACATCCAGTCTAAATCTTCCCTCTGCCAGTTCAAACCCATTGCCCTGTCATTGCAAGACCTTGTCAGTAGTCCCTCCCCAGCCCTCCTGTAGCCCCCTTAAATACTGGAAGGCTACTCCAAGGATTACATAAAATTAAAATATTGNGCTCCCCAGAGAGGTTGTGGAGTCTCCTTCTCTGGAGGATTCCTAGCAACCTGGTAACCTGTGCCAGTGCCTCACCACTCTCACTGGAAAGAACTTCCTCATGACATCCAGTCTAAATCTTCCCTCTGCCAGTTCAAACCCATTGCCCTGTCATTGCAAGACCTTGTCAGTAGTCCCTCCCCAGCCCTCCTGTAGCCCCCTTAAATACTGGAAGGCTACTCCAAGGATTACATAAAATTAAAATATTGGATTACATAAAATTAAAAGGAAAGAAAACAAAGCAAAATAGAACAAAACAAACCAACAGAAAATTAAATTAAATTAAAACAAAACAAAATAAAATAAAACTAAATAAAACTGAATGAAATTTGATTACATAAAATTAAAAGGAAAGAAAACAAAGCAAAATAGAACAAAACAAACAAACATAAAATTAAATTTTAAATTTTAAATTTTAAATTTTAAAAATAAATTACATAAAATTCAAACAAAACAAAACAAAATAAAATAAAACTAAATAAAGTTGCATTACATAAAATTAAAACCAAATAAAATGGCATTGAATTAATTTTTATTATTTTTTAAAAAAATAAACAAAATTTGATTTAATAAAATTTAAATTAAATTAAATTAAATTTTAATAAATAAACGATAGTTAAATTAGTTAAAAACTGAAACAATACAAAATGAAATAAATAAGAGTAAAAAGAAATAAAATTAAATTACATAAAATTAAAATGAAACTAAATTAAATTAAATTAAACTAAATTAAATTAAATTAGATTAAATTAAATTAAATTAAACAAAACAACCTGGCAGGGGTTTCCCAGGGAGGTGGTTGAGGCCCCATCCCTGGAGGTGTTTAAGGCCAGGCTGGATGAGGCTGTGGACAGCCTGATCTAGTGTGAGGTGTCCCTGGGCATGGCAGAAGGGTTGGAACTGGATGATCCTTGTGGTCCCTTCCAGCTTTGAGCGGTTAGGAGATTCTGTGATTCTGTGATTCTGTGATTCTGTGATTCTATGATTCTTTGATTCTTTGATTCTGTGATTTTATGATTCTATGATTTGTGATTCTGTGATTCTGACCATACCAAACTGCTCCCATCCCTGGCTACTTTCTTCTCAAACAAACCAATAAAACTCAAAACAGTTACTTGGGACTATAAGGCATGGTAGAACCAAGCACAGTGTTTCTCTCCTTGACACACTGCCATGTATTTTTTTATTGCTATAAAGATCATGGGATACTTTTTGGTTGCTTACAGCAAACTTATCAAGAGAAAAACCATGAGAATTTAGAAAGAAAATAACCCAAATCTCCTTCAGAAATATCTTCTTCTAAGGTTGTGTAAAATTCCCTTGGCTTTGTGAATCGTGGTGGAAATCCACAGGATTTTTTGTGGGACAAGGAGATGCACAGCACCAATTGTGCAAGCTGACAACATGCATCAGAGAACAGAATTTGCTCTGGTCCTCAACAGGTCAGCTCCTCCCAGGGTCATTGCTTAGGTTGTGCCCTGGATCAGCTGCCTCTAGGTGTTCCCTTGCAGCACCATAGAGCCTTAGAGGCTGTAAGGTACCTCCAGAGATCAGACAGTCCAAGTTCCCTGCAAAAAGCAGCATCACCCAGGGTAGTCCACACAGGAATGCAGCCAGGAGGGGTTGGAAAGGCTCCAGAGAAGGAGACTCCACAACCTCTCTGGGCAGCCTGCTCCAGGGCTCTGCCACCCTCACTCGAAAGAACTTTCTCCTCCTGTGCAGCTGAAACCTTCTCTCTTCCACTTTGCATCCATTGCTCCTTGGCTCATTGCTGTGCACCACCCACAAGAGCTTGGCCCCCTCCACTTGACCCCCACCCCTCAGAGATGTGCACACATTGCTCAGATCCCCTCTCAGCCTTCTCTTCTCCAGACTAAGCAGGGCTCTCAGGCTCTCTCCACAGGGGAGATGCTCAAGTTCCCCACTCATTCTGGTGGCACTCTGCTGGCCATGGGTTAGTGAATGAGGAGTTAGTGAATGAGAACCTAGGTGATAGGTTGGACTTGATGATCTCAGAGATCTTTTTCATCCTACTTAATTCTGTGTTTCTGTAAATAGAAAAAGTAATAAATGTATACAAATACATACCTGAGTTTACAACTAGACAAAAATCCAGCTAACTCCCCAGAAGAAACCCCAGGGTCCATGCTGGACCAAAATCCAGCCACCTCCATGCCCTGGACACTGAGGCCTGCAGGGGCACCTTGTCTTACTTCTCTACAGCTAGGTCATCCAAATGATGTTTGAGTACAAAGCAAACCCCAAAACCTAACCCAAAACCTAGCCCAAACCTAAACCCAAACCTTAACTCTAACCCAAACCCTAACCCTAACTCAAATCGCAAACCAAACCCAAACCCTAACCCAAACCCAAAACTAGACCATAAACCTAACCCTAACCCAAACCTTAACACAAAACCAAACCCTAACCCAAACACAAACCCTAAAACAAACACAAACCCTAACCCTAAACCTAACCATAACACAAACCCTTATCCTAACCCAAATCCTCACCCTAACCCAAACCCTTACCCTAACCCAAATCCAAACCCAAATCCTAACCCAAACTCTAACCCAAACCCTAACCCTAAACCTAACACAAACCCTAATCCGAACCATCACTCAAACCCAAACCCTAACCCAAATCCTAATCCTAACCCAAACCCTAACCCAAATCCTAATCCTAACCCAAACCATAAGCCTAATCCTAACCCAAAACATAAGCCTAATCCTAACCCTAACCCAAACCCAAACCCTAACCTTAACCGAAAACCAAACACAAACCCCCTAAGCCAAACTCAAAACCAAACCCTAAACCTAACCCTAACCCAAACCATTATCCTAACCCAAATCTTTACCCTAAACCAAACCCTTACTCTAAATCAAATCCAAACCCTAATCCTAACACAAACCCTAACCCAAACCAAAACTCAAACCAAAACCTTAAACCAAACTCTAACACAAACCCTAATCCTAACCCAAACCCTAATCCAAACTCAAACCCAAACTCAAACCCAAACACAAACCATAAAACAAATCCTAATGTTAACCCAAATCCAAACCCTAACCCAAACCATAAACCAAACCCTAATCTTAACTCAAACCCAAACCCTAACCCAAACCCTAACCCAAACCCTAACCCAAACCCTAACCCAAACCCTAACCCAAACCCTAACCCAAACCCTAACACAAACCCTAACACAAACCCTAACACAAACCCAAACCCTAAGCCGAACATAAACCCTAACTCTAAGCAAAACCTGAATCCAAACCCTAACAAAACCCAAACCGTAACCCAAACCCAAACCCAAACCCTAACCCAAACCCTATCCCTAACCCAAACCCTAACCCAAACCCTAACCCAAACCCTAACCCTAATCCAAACCCTAATCCAAACCCTAACCCTAACCCAAACCCTAACCCAAACCCAAACCCTATCCCTAATCCAAACCCTAACCCAAACCCTAACCTAAACCCTAACCCAAACCCTAACCTAAACCCTAACCCAAATCCTAACACAAACTCTAACCCAAATCCTAACCCTAATCCAAACCTAAACCCAAACCCTAACTCTAACCCAAACCTGAATCCAAACCCTAACAAAACCCAAACCGTAACCCAAACCCTATCCCTAATCCAAACCCTAACCCAAACCCTAACCCTAATTCCAAACCCTAACCCAAACCCTAACCCAAACTCTATCCCTAACCCAAACCCTAACCCAAACTCTATCCCTAATCCAAACCCTAACCCAAACTCTATCCCTAATCCAAACCCTAACCCAAACCCTATCCCTAATCCAAACCCAAACCCAAACCCTATCCCTAATCCAAACCCTAACTTTAATCCAAACCCTAACCCAAACCCTAAGCCTAATCTAAACCTAAACCCTAACCCTAATACAAACCTAAACCCAAACCCTAACTTTAATCCAAACCCTAACCCAAACCCTAAGCTTAATCCAAACCTAAACCCTAACCCTAATCCAAACCTAAACCCTAACCCTAATACAAACCTAAACCCAAACACTAACCCTAATCCAAACCCTAACCCGAACCCAGACCCTAACCCTAACCCAAACCTGAACCCAAACCCTAACAAAACCGAAACCCTAACACAAACGCTAACCCAAACCCAAACGATAAACCAAACCCTAACCAAACCCTAACCCAAACCCTAACCCAAACCTGAACCCAAACCCTAACAAAACCGAAACCCTAACACAAACGCTAACCCAAACCCAAACGATAAACCAAACCCTAACCAAACCCTAACCCAAACCCTAACCCAAACCTGAACCCAAACCCTAACAAAACCGAAACCCTAACACAAACGCTAACCCAAACCCAAACGATAAACCAAACCCTAACCAAACCCTAACCCAAACCCTAACCCAAACCTGAACCCAAACCCTAACAAAACTCAAACCCTAACCCAAACCTAAACCCAAACCCTAACTCTAATCCAAACCCTAACCCAAAACCAAGCCCTAACCCTAACCCAAACCCTAACAAAACCCAAACCCTAACCCAAACCCTAACAAAACCCAAACCCTAACCCAAATCCTAACCCTAACATAAACCCTAATCCTATCCCAAATCCTAACCCTAACCCAAACCATAACCCTATCCCAAATCCTAACCCTAACCCAAACCATAACCCTATCCCAAATCCTAACCCTAACCCAAACCCTAACAAAACCCAAACCCTAACCCAAATCCTAACCCTAACACAAACCCTAACCCTATCCCAAATCCTAACCCTAACCCAAACCCTAACAAAACCCAAACCTAAACCCAAGCCCTATCCCAAATCCTAACACAAGCCCAAATCCAAACCCAAACCCAAACCCAAACCAAGGCTTCAGCTAAGACAGAGCCTCTTGCTAGGATCCTGGTTGAAGATTACTCCATGCATGTGTGAGAGGGCGATGAAGAGGGAGGCAGAGCAAAGCACCCAGCAGGTTTTATTTCCTTCCTTTTAATGGGGATATTTTGCAGGGCTGGGAAGGAATAACAAAAAAGAGCAATTGTTAAAGTTGCCTTAATTGATTGTTTAGAGCACGGCGGTGGATTGGCCTTTTAAACGGAGCCCCTGCTTAACGCTGCCCTTGCCTTGCATTTGAAGTGGGCCCTTTGTGCTCTGACATGCAAACTGTAAAACTTTTGGTGTTTAAGGCTTTCTGACTCCAAGTTAATTGCTTGCCCTTTAATAGGAGCAGAATTAAAGAATATTAAAAAGCCGCCTGCAGGAGCCCGCCGCCGCCACCTCCTCCCCCCCCATCCCTTCTCCTCCTGGAAATGAGAAAGGAATATTGCAAGGGGCTCCCATTTTTACAATAGCCGAGGTGGCCAAGCATTTACAGCTCCACAGATTCTTTTTGAGTCGAATTCTTCTAAACCTCACGCCTGGGTCTGGGCTTTTCTGCCAGACGATTTTCATTTTGGAGGCATTCGCATCCAATAAACCCGCGCGGGACAAGAGTGTGAGA
>VWZE01014635.1:17843-31394 GCA_013396675.1 Eubucco bourcierii | reverse complement strand
AGTCCATGTTTTTCCAGTTTGGTGACCAGGATGTCATGTGGGACAGAGTCAAATGCCTTACTCAGGTCCAGGTAGATGACATCAGTTGCCCTTCCCTTGTCCACTGTTGCTGTGACTTCATCATAAAAAGCCACTAAATTTGTCAGGCAAGATCTGCCCTTGGTGAAGCCATGCTGGTTCCCACCAATCACCTCTGCTTTGTTTTCCATTTGCCTTAGCAGAACTTCCAGCAAGATCTGCTCCATGATCTTGCCAGGCACAGGGGTGAGGCTGACTGCTCTGTAGTTTCCAGGGTCATCCTTTTTTCCCTTCTTGAAGATGGGTGTTATGTTTGCCCTCCTCCAGTCAGTAGGAACTTCACCACTCTGCCATGACTTTTCAAATATGATGGACAGTGGCTTGGCAACTTCATCTGCCAGTTCCCTCAGGACCTGTGGGTGAATCTCATCAGGCCCCATGGACTTGTGCACATGACCAAACCAACAGCTAGAGAGACAGAGACTCTCTCTGTGTTATCTGTGTTTCCCTAGGCAGCCTGTTCAAGTGTCTCACCACCCCCATGGGAAAGGATTTCTTCCTCATCTCCACTACTGCAATCACGTAGTGAACCAAAGCATTTGCTCTGTTCTTGCCTTGTGTTACAGAACAAAATTCCTCAAGTACAAGGTGGTTGGAGGGTGATCCAGGGATGCCAGTCTTGGACACTGGGATACACAGGATGGTTGGAGCAGACACCTGAACCACAGCTTCCACAAAGGAGTTTCTCACTCCCTGTGACAGTACCCTCGGGGTTCCTGGTCAGCCCCAAACTGTGCTGCTGAAAGCAGTCAGAGCTTCTTGGCTGCTCTCAGGCTGATGCTGACCTTCCCTTGAGACCCAGTCAATAGCCAACAACTCCAGTACATGCATTCTGTCCTCTCTGCCACCCAGCTAAATGACTGAAAGGCCTCTTGTGGAGCTCCCATGGATGCCTCAGCAGAGTTTTTGACTGGAGAGGTATCAGGGGCCAGCAGCAAAAGCTCTCCTGCCACCTCAGGTTCCATCAACATGACCCCACCCTGCCTGCCCACAGCATCTGTGCCACGTTCTGCCAGCACATGGGCACTGTTTGGCAGATTGAGATATTTCCTGCTCCCAACTAAGAGCAATGGAGCAGAGCTGCTGGAGCACAGCCCTCTGAAGAGGCTGGAGGAGAAAGTGTGGACACACTGCAGACACCCAGAGCCTTCTGCAGGTCTGCATCAGCTGTCTGGGGCAGCAGACAGCAGTACAGGGACCCTCACTGGCAAGTTGTGTCAACTGGGAGCAGTGGCAGAAATGGCTTCATTAGCAGCTCCTTGGCAGCTCCTCAGCTTCTGTGCCTGACACTCTTAATTAGTTCTCTGCAGAAGGGCCACCCTGGCCCTAGGCACGTGGAGAATGTCCCCAGCCAGACGTGGCAGGAGTAGCCTCAAAGCAGGCTTTAAAAATCACAGCTTTTGGCTCCAAGCCGGCAGTGTCTGCTCTTCTGGACCAGTTCCGGTTTTGTCACTGCTGGCAGCTTCATGCTGGAGCTGTGGCACAGGCACAGCCTCACTGCCCAAGCCCTGCCGGGCACAAGCCCCAGACACCAAGGGAAGCACCAAAGTGTGCTTCATGCAGCTGGAGGAGCCTGAGGAAGTTCCCTGATGCTCCCCACGAGGCTGCAACCGCCTCAGGTCTTGTGTTGCTGCCCATTGGGCAGCCAGCAATGGACTGCCCTGGGCAGTTGCACCTGCCGGCGCCTGGCAACAGCCACAACACAGCCCCTCTGCCCTGTTGCCTCTGCTGCCCTGCACCTCTGCTCCTGGTCCAGCCCTTCTGCTCTGCTCCCTCGGCCTCAAACCCTCACCCAGACCTTCTCACCTCCCCCCAGCACCCTTCTTCCTACTTCCCCATTGACACCCTGGTAAAATATGGAGACCAGCAGGAGAAGGAAACTTGCACTGTGGGAGGTGGGCACCCTGCAGTTGGCTGGGCAGACCTGAGCATGCCCTGGGGAGTGGCATGGGGTGGGGACCCTCCTCTGGGGAAATAGTAGGGGTAGGAGCCCTGAGTGTCCTGGGCTCATGGCACAGAGACACTTGCCGGGAGCAGCTGCCTCCTGCCTGCAGCCTGAGCTGCTGCCTTTTGTGCCCCCTTCCAGCCCAGCCCTTCAGGATGCCAGGCCTCCTGCCAGTGCAAGACGCAGCGCAGATGCCACCAGAGCAGAGTAAGGAGCTTCTGGGTGCCAAGGCAGGGATGGGGCCAGGCTCTGTGGCCAGGGCCCCAGAGGGGCAGTGAACAGCACCACTCACCTCTGCCCTCTCTGCTCTGACAGATCCCCAGGAGCACCAGGCTCTCCCTGGAGAGGAGGAAGAAGAGGGAGATCAAGAAAAGGTGGCAGGAGAAACATACTGGGCACTGACGGTGGGTGCTGGTGCTGAAGGAGCCTCCTAAGGTCCTGTTGGAGATGTGCCAGGCACAACAAGGGGGCAGGGGTGCCAAGACTGTTGGAAATGAAGGAGGAGGAGGAAGAACTTATGGAGGTGGATGAGGTAGTAGAGGAAGATCCAATGGAGGTGGACCAGATTCTTATATGCGGTTGGAAAAACTATCTTTGCAGAATGAATATATATACAATAAAATTAATTTAAATGATTTTTAAGAGGCGTTTAGGAAAATGAACAGCTATAAAGTCCTGCAGCATAAACTACTGCCCCAACACTAAATTCAAACCTTCACGGATTTCAGAAAAGAGGATTTACTCATAGATTGGAGTCTCAGAATTAATAAGAAGTATAGATGGAGACTAGAAATAAGAAATGATACAGTCTCTGCCATGTGGCGGTCTCTCACGTGACTGTGGCTCCGGTGATGTTCACGCGGTTCGACGGGTCTATCCAGGGATTGTGGACCGCGGTAAGGTGAATCCTCTGTGGCTCTTAGAAGGTGGGTTTTTTTTGAGCAATTAGACCCTGGGCTGGAACAGTTCAGCCGTTTGTGAGGCTCAGTGAAGGGCTCGGCAAGTCATGATGTCGCAGATTGCCTAGGGCTGTTTCAGAGGCTCGGTCAGCATTAGACGGACTGAGTTCAGATGGGCTACTGTGCATCTCGGCACAGAACGAGCCCTGCAGTCCTCTAGTTCAGCGTTTGTGGGGAAAAGGCGAGTTCCCTGCTATGTGACGCCGGGCAGTGCCAACAGGTAGCAAGCAGGAAGGTAACCGTAGAAGCAGCGACGCAAAATGCATTGATTTGGGTTTATAAGAGTTTATGACTGGGTGTATTTGACCAATAGCAACAGACAAACTAACATACCTGTAACCAATCTCAAGTCTCTTCACCAAAAAAGGAAGATGCACGGGCCCTGCACTGTGACTTTTGTTTATCGGTAAACAGAGTAAGGTATATAGTGATTCCAAATATGGATTTCTATGGAAGACTGGAAGGTACCAAGGCTTTTGTCTGCCTTCGCGCTCTTTCCACCCAGGAAGTAGGGGAGAAGGGAGGCGGAGGGGTAAGATGGGCATTTAGGTATAATTTAGGTCCTCCACCACACCACTGCAGGGACACAGCACCCTGTGCCCTTGTTCTGCTGGCACCACTGCCACCATTGTGCTGCCCTGACAATGTATCCTGTCCCCTTGTCCTACTGGCACCACTGCCATCATTCTGCTGCCCTGACCATGTACCCTGTCTCCTTGTCCTGCTGCCACCACTGCCACCATTCTGCTGCCCTCAGCACCCACCCTTTCTGGACAGGAAGCGATTCCTTACGGCTCAGCAACCCAAGTATAACCTAAAGGCCAGTAAGGCTCAGTGCTGGCAGCAGAGTCCTGCTCTGTCCAGCATGTGCCAGGGCTGTGGCACATCCAATGCCCAAGTTGCAGCTGAGCCATTCAGGAACCCCCAGCTCTGCTGTCCCAGGGGCTGTTCTTCGTGCCAACAGCTCTCTTGTGCCTTTGCTTCCAGGTTCCTTGGAGCTCTGCCGTCGGCTGCTGAAGAAAATTGTTTTAGAGATTGTTGTTGTTTGGTGGTTGTTGTGCCTGTAATTTAATTTACTTTAGGTTAGGGTAGAGGTAGGTTAAGTAAGTTTAGTTTAGTTGAGTTAGGTAGTTCCTGTAAATATGTTTGTTAAGGTCTTTCTGTAGACTCATAGATTCATAGAATAGTTTGGGTTGGGAGGGCCCTCAAAGATCATTCAGTTCCTGCTGCCATGGGCAGGGACACCTTCCACCAGCCCAGCTTGTTCCAGGCCCCATCCAGCCTGGCCTTGGACACCTGCAGGGAGGGGCCATCCACAACCTCCCGGGGCAACCTGCTCCCGCATCTCACCACCCTCACTGTAAGGAATTTCATCGTCATATGCAGTCCAAATCTGCCCTCCTCAAGCTTCCCTTCCTTGCCTCTCATCCTATCCCTCCAAGCCCTTGAAAAAAAGTCCCTTCTAGGTCGACTTGTAGGTCCTTTTCAGGACCTGGAAAGCTACTCTGAGGTCTTCTGAGAGCCTCCTTTTCTCCAGGCTGCACAGCAATCTGGGTCTGTATTTTTGTCCTCACTTTTGTTCCTCTTTTTCTATGAATAAATTTGTTTCTGTTTTTCCAACCAGGCCCTGTCTCCTGCTTGGTTCTGCTGGGCTTTGCCTGGTTGTGGTTTCCAGTTGCTCTGGCCCGGGGTGCTGTGGGTGCTGGTAGGGCCAGTCTGGGGCGTAGGGGGAGACGAGCAGAGCAGGGAGGTGATGGCACCTGTGCAGGCAGCCCCAGTTGGCACCTTGTCAGCTGCAGCATTGCAGGTTGCAAGGCCGAGGGTGCCGCCTGGCACTCATTCATCCCGACACAGCCCCTCAGTTGATAGCCACTGTCAGAGTCGCTCCTTAGCATGCCCAGGGCAGAGCCCTCCCCGCACAGGCAGGCATGGAGTGGACAGCAGCAGGCGAGGAGCGCTGCTGGCCCCGGGGCAGCAGTCAGTGACAGGGCAGAACCAGCAGAGCCGGCGCCGGATGGGGCAGTGGCAGGGCCCGACCCTGCTGCTCCTCGCCCGGGCTCAGGCTGCCCGGGACACCTCTGCAGGGAGGTCGCCGGCTGCAGGTTGGGTTGCCTGGGTTGGGATGGCGCCGCTGCTGCCCAGCGCAGGGTCACTGCCACTCACAGTGATAGAAATGATGCCTAAATTACTTTATAAATGACCAAAGGAATGGAATGGTTGAACAACAAAGACAAGTAACCAGTACTGGGTGTGCCGGGCGTCACCGCTCCACCAACGCCACACAGCGCTACAGCGCCACTGCTGCATTACATCTCCTATTCCAATACATACCCTAACTGCCCTAAGAAAAACTTTGCTTAGGCCAATGAGTTCTGAGAACAGGAGTGGTTTTCCCCCGCACATGCTCCTCGTTGCCTCGGGGGTCCTTTGCTGCCTTCTTTTGGTGGTTGTGGGATTAACTCAGTCCTCCTCCTCAGTCTGCCCTCTTGATGACCCTGAAGTTACCTCATGTGCCTTAGGAGCAGAGAGCACTTGTGTTAGCTGAGGTGCCTCGGGTGTATGGAGAGTAAAGACACATAAAGGTAACAGGGGATGAAGGAGAAGGGTTCAAAGCCCCTCTCATTGCAAATGTCAAAGGAGAAAACGGAGGGAGAATAGGGGTAGGGAAGATTTTGGTCGTCCCTACTGCAGGATGCAATTTGTTAGGCAGGGATTTTCAACTGCAATTAGGAACTGGGAGAGTGCCTAAGAGGGACAGATGACAGTAGCCATTTTAAAATGAGATCTGGAAGAGGAAGCAGAAATTCATTCAGAAGTATGGGCTAATGAGAGCAATTTAGGGGCACCAAATATCCAGCCCATCAAAGTCACCACAGCCCACCCAGAGTTAGCCATTAGAGTAAAACAATACCCAAGAGCTAAGGAGGATAGGGAGGGATTGAAGCCAGCCAGAGATAAATTGATTCCAAGTGGAATTTTGGATCCTGTATGGCTCCTCACAATGCTCCTATTCTGCCTGTAAAGAAAAGTGAGAGGACTTACAGGCTGGGACAGGACCTTAGAGAGGTTAATAAAAGAACTTTGACTCAGTTTCCAGTAGTATCAAGTCCATGCACACTCTTAAGTAATGTCCCTCTGCTCAGAAATGGTGCAGCGTTTGTGACCTAAAAGATGCCTCTTAGGGTTGGCCTTCGGCTGAGGATAGTCAGGAGATCTTTGCATTGGAATGGGAAGTGCCAGTGAGACACAGAAAACAGCAGTGAGGTGGCCCAGGCTGCCTCAGGGATTCACTCAATCTCCCAACTCGTTCAGCCAAACCCTAGCAAAATGATTGCTGTCCTTTGCCAAAGAGAGCAGGAGGGCACTGACTCAGTGTGTGGAAATCTCTTGAGCTCAGGGACAAGCACCAGTGGTGTTCAGACCACCACAATCAACCTTTGGAACTCCTTGGGTGGGCCAGGATTAAGGAGAGCAAAGACAAAGTTGCAGTTTGAAGTGTTTAGGCCAAGGGTTAGGTGAGGGAAAGAGGAAAATAGACCCTGGAAGGGTCCAGGGAATGATCTCAGTCCCTCCTCCCAAGAAAAAGAGACAAGTGAGGAAGCTATTAGGGTTTTGGGGACATTGCAGGCTGTGGATAAATGAGTAGAGTAAAAAGGTAAATGTTTATATGAGAAATTAACTGGGGAGGATGAAACTGAATGGGGTAAGAGAGATGATGAAGCTCTTAATGAGGTAAAAGAGTCCCTAATTTTAGCACCTGTATTGGGTCTCCCTTCTTTGAACCAACCACTTCAACTTCTTGTCAGTGTAGAAAGTGGAATAGCTTATGGGGCATTAACTCGAACCTGGGGGGATAAAAAGAAACCTGAGGCTTTTCTGTCCAAATCAGTGGCTCCAGTAGGGCAGGGGTGTCCAGGTTGTGTGCAAGCTGTGCCTGGGGCTGCACTAGAAGTGGAAGAAAGCAGGGAACTGACACTAGGAGGGAAACTGGAAGTGTACACTCCTCATGCCATTGAAAACATTTGACATCAGAAAGCAGAAAAATGGCTACCTGGTGCTAGGAGTTTAAAATCTGAAGCTGCTCTTATTGCTGGGACAGACCTTGGTTTTTCTACCAGCCAGTGTCTGACCCCTGCACAGCTTTTATATGGGGAACCAACAGATCCTCTGGAGCACAACTGTGTAAATATGATCAACTATCAAACCAAAATTAGAGAAGATCTGTCAGAGCAGGATTTGGCTGCAGTGGAACAATATTTTGTGGACGGATTGCCAAGATGTGTTAATGGGAAGAGGCTGTCAGGAGCCGCTGTCATTAATGGAAACCCATGGAAGCACTCAAGAGTGGCAAATGTCCCCCTGCATAGGCACCACAAACCTGTGAGTTGTCTGCACTGAATCAGGCACTGACACTTGCATCTGGACAAGTGGGAACAGCCTGCATGGACTCCATATATGCCCTCGGGGTGGTCCTTACCTTTGGGAAGCTATGGAAGGAAAAGCTTTGTTAAATTCAAAGGGTAAGAGTTTGATTCATGAAGGGTTAATAAAAGAAGCCCTGGGAAATGTGAAGCTTCCAGAGGAAATTGCAGTGGTGCACAGAAAAGGACATCAAAAAGGGATCAGTGCAACTACCCCTGGAAATAACTTGGCAGATGCTGAAGCTGAGCCAGTTGCTGAAGGAGGAATTAAGAAGGTGCCACATAGAAAACAATTAGCAGAACCCCTCCTAAGCCTGTGTCCAGCACTAAAGAGAAGAAAGATCTGAGTGAAACTGGGGGAGCTAAAGATCAAGAAGGCAAATGGTGCCTGTGGGCAGCAGAGAGTTATTGCCTAAAGCAAGAGCAAGGAAAACGCTTGCACAGTTCCAACAAAATAGGCACTGGGGTCCAGGGCATTCCGTGAGCTAAGGAACTGTGGGTGCTATGGCACCTTTGGAACAGCCTGACAAAGAACCAGCAAGTGCCTAACTTGCCAGAAGGTAAACAAGAAAGCAGTGAGGCAAGCCCCCTTGGGAGTAGGTCCATATCACCCAGACCCTTTCAGGCTCTCCCAGTGGATTTCACTGAATTACCTCAGGCTGGGACAACAAAATCTCTTTTGTACTTGCAGAGCATTGGACACCTTGGGTGCAGGCTGTGTCAACTGCACGAGCAGCGGCAAACGGATGAACCAAACCAATGCTGGGAAGGATTATTTCAAGCTATGACAATGCTGTCAGGAGTGACTCAGTGAGGGGAACCCATTTTGCCTCCCAGGCACTACAGCATGAGAATGAATGTTTAGGAACAAGGTGGGAGCATCATACTCCCTGGCATCCCCAAAGCTCTGCAAGAGTGGACAGGAGGAATCAAACTTTAAAGCAGAGTCTAACAAAAGGAATGACTGAGACTCACTTGCCATGGGTTAAGTGCCAGCCTCTGGCCTTGCTCCCAACTGGGACGCACCCAAGGTCCCATGAGGGGCATCATCTATGGAAGGATGTTTGGATTGCCCCTTCAAGAGGGTCCTGGGAATATGCTGCAATGAATTTGGGTATGAAGTGGTTAAAACCTATATTCGAGTCAGTGGGGAAATCTGACACAGACGCAGGAACAGGGAATGTCTGCTCAGTCTATCTTTAGACTTCAGCATTCCCAGGTACAACACAGGGCACTGATTGGTGGTACAGGCACGGAAAGAACAAACACTCCCGGCCCAGCAGGAAGGTCCCTGTCAGGCTCTCCTCAGCACAGAGGCTGCAGCTCGGACAGCTGAACGAGGCTGGATGCCGGCTGCTAGGATCAAGGGTCTGAGGGAGCCCCCAGCAGAGTGGATGCCACAGCCACACTGAAGGGCTGAAACTTACCTTGAGGTAGGTTCCAGTGTCACCCAAAGTTGGTGGTGCACCCCCAAGGCTGTAAGAGAGGCCTGAGTGGTGAGGAAGTGGAGACCAAGGCTGGGGAGACCTCTGTAGCTGCCACGAAGAAGATTAAGAAGCATGGCTGTGAGCTGCAACCTCTTAGGCTGTGTGAGCAGTGGTACAGGTCAAACAGGACTCCTGTTCCTTGGGACCTTACTAATCCCCTCTGATGGTGAAACAGCCAAACAGGTGCAATGAGTGCATAAACCCCACCCGGGTGGATCTTTGGGAACTCAGACTCTTACTTACCACATTACCAATGGACTAAGGGAACCCAAGCAACCTGCAAGAACAACTCTGCAATTTATGGGGGGTGTTGGGCAGGGGACAAAGGGTCTTGTTACAACCCAAAGGATAAAGGAAGGAGAGGATTTTTAGCAGTTAGATTTTGGGACTAATATGGGAGATCAATGGCCCTGGGAATCTGGATAAACTAATGTTAGCAGGCCTGATACATGGAATCACAGCAGGATTCCATGAAGAGAGGCTGAGGGAGCTGGGATTGTTTAGCCTGGAGAAGAGGAGGCTCAGGGGAGACCTTCTTGCTGTCTACAACTACCTGAAGGGTGGTTGTAGCCAGGAGGAGGTTACTTTCTTCTCTCAGGCAACCAGCACCAGAACAAGAGGACACAGTCTCAAGCTATGCAGAGTGCCCTTTGCTGCCGCAGCCCAGGGCTGTCGCCGTGCACAGGGAAGTTCGGACTGCATAGCTCTGGGCAAGGGCAGGAGCAGCAGGCGCAGATGGCTGCCTTCCGCCCGACAAAGCAAGGCTCAGGCTGGGGCTGCTCGGGCCCCGCCAGGGAAGGGCAGGGGCAGGCGGGGCCGCGGGGGCAGGGCCAGCCCCAGCCCCGAGCCCGCCCCCGTCGCTCATCCCGCCGCAGCTGCCCGGCGCTTGCCGTGCTCGCTGTGCAGAGCTCCGCGGCGGGGAGATGTGCGCTGCGAGCCTGCAGCTGCCGCCCGCCTCGGGGTCGGTCCCGCCGGAGGCAGCGGAGCCGCCGGCGGCCACCCCCCACCTCGGGCCGTACCGCCGGCACCTTCACGCCTGCGGGACGGGCAGCCCGAGCCACCCATCGGCACCCGTCCTGCACCTGCTTTGAGCGCCTGGCTTGCCCCTTCTACCCTCTGCTCCGCTCTGCTGAGAGCTGCGGTACTGGCACCAGCTCGGGAGCTCTCTGGTGTCAAGTGTAGCGACCGAGCTGCGACTCTGCTCCCTAACTGACCTAGCCGGCTTCGCGGCATGGATAGAGCTCCAGCAGCATCGGCGGCGACACATCTCGGCAGGCACATCACAGCTCCTCAGACACTGGGTGGGAAGCAGTATTGTGATTCTTGGCTGAAACTCTCTTCTCCCTGGGCTGAAGGTCAGGGTTTGGGCTCAGCTTCCCCTGCCAGACCAATGAGAGCTTCCAGGGTGCTCCAGGCTCGGTCTGGAGTCGTTCAAAGCCAACTTAGTGCCTCTGGGCTGTAGAGACTAAAGCCTCATTGTCAGCATTCACAGCCTCATTTCCTGCACCCAAAGCAGCATTTCAGGGCCCAGAGCTTCACTTTCATTTCCAAACTCCCAGCCCTAGCACCCAGTTTCACCTTTACGGTCTGAGATCTGTTTCTGGCTCCCAAAGCCCCTTCAGAGAGCTCTTTTTGTGCAGAGCCTAGAGCTCCATTCTCAGGTAGCACAGCAGCATCCTGGGGTCCAAAGCCTCTTCTCAAGAGAAACAACCGGATTGGAGGGCAGGGGTCCAAGGTGATGCCTACCACATGGTAAAGGCTAGTCACGAGATGGGAGACGAAAATAGGGAGTTCCACTGCTTATATAGGGGGATCCAACCAGGAAGTGGGAGTGGGCTAAACACTACACCTAGGGTCGAGCAGATGTGGGGGGTCAGGTTCTGACCACTCCCCCGACCCAGGAGGGTTAACCCTTTACAAGCAGGCAGGAGGCAGGGCAGGGGGTGTGACTGACATGTAGTCCACAGCCAATCAGAGGCAGGCTGAGCGCAGGGCAGAGTGCCCCAGCAGCAAATCCGAGGTCAGTGCTCAGGCAAGGGGTGGGCCCTGCAGCACAGCCTGAGCAGGGGGCAGAGTTCCCTGGGCTGGGGCAGGACCCTTCCCGCTCCCCGAGGTGGCTGTGGAGGGTGAGAGGCATGGGGAGGGTCTGTGCCCCCTGCCCCAGCCTGGGCTATTGTAGTGAAAATGATTCACTATTAACAAATGTTACCAATTTTTGATATCCAGGCAGAGATTGTTAATAACTATGAAAACTGTTTATTAACGTTAAATCTCTCCACAAACCTTATTTAAAAGGTTCAAAACACAGAGTTTGGAAATTTATACATACAGGGCATAGGCAAAACTGAAACACTTTAAAGGCAACTAGCATAAACAAACATTTTACTGGCAGAGAAGGTTTGTGCAGTCACTCACACTGCTTGCAGTTAGTTATCCTGCTTAGCCACTGGATGGACACAGGAAGCTTCTTTCTGCTTATGGCAGAAGGCAATTAATGATTACAAGAGGCTTGAAGTATTTGCTCACAAAAATATCATGGGACAATACCCTAAGCACGTGGCGGGGTCATTGCCGGTGTGCTGGTTTGAGGCTAATTAGAATATTTTAATAGAGAAAATTATACTATAGGCTGTGAAAGGAAAACATCATGATGTCTACTTCACTCATACGCTTGCTGGAGAATTGTTTGGGAACACTAACCAAAACAATAGATAACTCAGTCTCTCTCTGTCGCTTGCTTGAGCAGGAGCTGCTGGTGGGATCTAGCAGCTTCTGGGGTCTGGCTCCTCTGCTGATTAATCCTCACTAACCACTTTTCTTCTAACCCCCTTGGCTGATCCTCCTAATTTACCTTGCACGTAAGGCAAACCTTGGGGTAAGGTACAGGGGTGGGGAGAAGGTCGAAGGGTGGTTAGGAACCCCTCCTGGGGTCTCTGATTTCTGGGAGGGGAGTTGTGTTGCTGTATTACCTTTTATTTGTATATTTCTGTAAATATTCTGTATGTAGTGTAAATATCTGCTTGTACATTGTGCAAAGCTGTAAATAGAGCTTCATCATTTAACTTCCAGCCTACTGAGTTCTAGTCTGGGTCATTTTACAAAATGTGGGGGAGCGGGGAACTCCCAAACCTTCACAACCACGTCAAAATCCGTTAGAGGCTTTGGAGTTTACTCAGGCTCCTGGGTGCTTCAAAAGAAGGAGGCAGACAATCTCTGACCTGGTCTGGCTCTCTTGGCAGCAGGCTCTCAGGTGCAGGCAGATGTCTTGCGGTGTGCAGTCCCAGCACGGTGTCACGCTCACTGTGCAGGCCAAACGCGTGGAGGCATCAGAGCCTGATCCTGCTTGCTGGGGTCCCACCCAGCTCAAGATCTATGAGGTAATAAGCAGGCAGGGATACAATAGCAAAGAGCACAATAGCAGAGAGCACCTTGTGCTACCTGCTCATCCCTTTATATCTATTCAGCCTGAGACTGATGGGCCTTCGGACATAGATTAGCCAACCAGGATGGCAGTTTGCCCATATTAGGTGAAACTGGGGCTTTTGTTCCCTTTCCCATGGCCACCTCCCCCAGCACAGAAGGAGGGGGGGGCAGGGGAGCATGCCTGGGCAACCCAGGACATGTACAAGCCCACTTGGCCTATTTAAACCTACCACAACACAGACTGTGTCCATGCTCAGCCCTACTGCCTGGGCTCAAAGCAATGCAAACTCACTGTTGACCCCAACCCAGCATGGAACCCCAGAGCCGCTTTGGCTGCAAAAGTCCAACCACCAACCCAACCACCCCATGAAATGCCTCCAATCCTGAGAGCCACCAAGACTACCGACAGCACCACAGAAGTGCTTAGGTTGGAAAAGACCTCTGAGATCATCCAGCCCAACCTGCAACCATGGCCACTAAACCCTGTCCCCAAGTGCCATGGCCACACCTTTTTTGAGCACCTCCATACATGGGGACTCCACCACCTCCCTGGGCATCCTGTGCCAATGCTGCCCTTACCACTCACCCACCTCCTGCCTGCAGGGCTGCAGCTCCGCTTGGCACAGGCAGCTCCAGCCCCTCAGCCCTCCCTGTCCTTCCTGGTTAACGTGGAGCATGCCCTGAATATTCATAGGACTGTCTGAAAGTGTCCATTTCTCCACCTGCTCCGAGCTGCTGACAGGCTGCATCTCTGCCCAGGGCCCAGGGCATGACAGCAGAACCCAGCAAGCTGCATCTGCTTACAGAAATGAGACTTTGCTCAACTGAGCACTAAAGCTTTGAGACATGAGCCCGGGCCCTGGTGACCTCCAGGCTGAACCAATGTGACAGTTTTATATGGATTAGGATTATTAATGCTGTGGAAAAAGAGACCCTGAGCCAGACACCTGTGCTGGAGCTGTGGCACCACCAGCAGAGGCCAGAGCCTGGCAGGAAGGCTTCCCGCAGGCACTGGGAGCAAGTTTGCTGCTCTCGGAGTATCTGCAACCTTTTAGTCTGCCCTGAGTCCTCCAGGCTGCTGCCTGCCCCAGCCAGGAGCTCGCCCCAGGTGTGCCAGCACCGTGGCCCCCGGGGCTGGAGGGGCTCCAAACCTTCCCTGGCCTCAGCCTGAGCCGGTGGTGTTTCATAGAATCACAGAATGGTTAAGATTGGAGGGTACCTCAAAGCTCAGCCAGTTC
>VWZE01014635.1:1561-17647 GCA_013396675.1 Eubucco bourcierii | reverse complement strand
AACTTCCTCCTAACATCCACTTTCAATCTCCCCTCTGCCACTTCAAAGCCATTACCCCTTGTCGTGGCATTGCAAACCCTTGTCAATAGTCCCTCCTCAGCCCTCCTGTAGCCCTCTTCAGATCCTGGAAGGCCACTCCAAGGTCTCCTCAAAGCCTTCTCTTGAGGCTGCAGGGCCCCAACACTCTCAGCCTGTCCTCACAGCACAGCTGCTGCAGCCCTCTCAGCATCTTGGTGGCCTCCTCTGGACCTGTTCTAACACTTCCATGTCCCTCCTGTGCTGGGGCCTCCAGAACTGCAGCCAGGACTGCAGGTGGGGTCTGAGGAGAGCAAAGCAAAGGGGCACAATCCCCTCCCTTGCCCTGCTGCCCATACTGCTCTTGCTGCAGCCCAGCACACAGTTGGGGGCACAGCCTCGGGGCACAGCTGCCATACACCGCTGCTGCCAGCACATTGTGAGAGGTTGATGCCACTCCCTTGTTCAAATCACCAAAGATAAAGATTGCCTCTGTTAAAGGTGCCCTGGATTCCTGGCAGAGCTAAAGGATGCGAACAACATCCTTGTGGACTTACAGATCTGCCCCAGAGCTCAGGAATGCTAAAGAAATTCTGGGACTCCAGCCTGGCTTGAATGCCCAGGATGTGACCCCACAGAGAAAAGGCTTCTGTGTATGTGGGGTATGGGCAGGGAAGCAGCACTGGGAGGCGTCCCCGGTGCTGCCGCCGGACGCCTGCAAATGCCTGAGGATACACATGAAGGTGTCCAGGGGAGCTGCACCTGGACAGCAGCCTAAGGGATGCCTGCAAAAGTGAGCACCTCCACCAGAGCTCCTCCACAGGCACCTCCACGAGAGCTCCTCAACGGGCACCTCCACCTTTCTCTGCCTCTCTCTCTCCCCCCCTCCATCTGCAGCTGGTANGTTAAAGGTGCCCTGGATTCCTGGCAGAGCTAAAGGATGCGAACAACATCCTTGTGGACTTACAGATCTGCCCCAGAGCTCAGGAATGCTAAAGAAATTCTGGGACTCCAGCCTGGCTTGAATGCCCAGGATGTGACCCCACAGAGAAAAGGCTTCTGTGTATGTGGGGTATGGGCAGGGAAGCAGCACTGGGAGGCGTCCCCGGTGCTGCCGCCGGACGCCTGCAAATGCCTGAGGATACACATGAAGGTGTCCAGGGGAGCTGCACCTGGACAGCAGCCTAAGGGATGCCTGCAAAAGTGAGCACCTCCACCAGAGCTCCTCCACAGGCACCTCCACGAGAGCTCCTCAACGGGCACCTCCACCTTTCTCTGCCTCTCTCTCTCCCCCCCTCCATCTGCAGCTGGTACTAATACAATCCCTGCTCTTTTCCTTCCCTGCTCTTCTCTTTTTCTCCCTTGTTTCCTCTCCCTCTCTCCCCTCCTCCCTCTCTCCCTCTGCATTGTTCAACTTTATCCTCTAATAAACAGTCGTGTGCTGCTCTCTGCTCTCCTTTGCACCTTGATGTCACAACACAGAAATCTAAAAGCACAAATCTTGCTCCTCTGCACAGAGATGTTGTTCAGCTCTGCTCTCCAGACCCTGCCACACATCAGCAACCAGGGTGGGCACAGCGTAGGCTGTGTCCCATCTGCCAAGGTGGGCATGGTGCAGGCTGTGCCTCATCTGCCAGGGTGGGCACGGTGCAGGCCATGACCCATTCTCTGTGCTCAGAATCCAAGCTGATGAAGCTCCAGGGCAGCTCCTGGCTGCTGTCCCCAGGGCAGGTGTGTGCTTCACAAGGCTCTTGGCTTTCTGTCAGAAAGGCTGAGGAGCAGATCTGCTTCCCCCTGGCCATGCCTGCCCACACAGAAGGGCCCTGCTGAGACCCTGTTGTGTCTCTTTCCCAATGCTTTGCCTTGCAGGTCAATGCAGTCTCCCAAGAGCAGCTGTTTTCAGTTTGCTCAGGGAAGGGGCACCACAACCACAGCCTCCCTGTCCTGGCCTAAGTGGCTGCAGATCCCCAGGTGCCAGCCACTTTGTCTCCTCTGTGAGTGCTGAGCAGGAGTGTCATGGGGGGATGCAATGCCTGCATCCCACTGCCACTTCCTAGTGCTCTGCAGGCCAAAATGGAGCACATGGGAGCCCCTCTCCAGGCAGTCAGAGCAGAACCCACAGACAGCAGAATGGAGCAGGTGCAGGCTGAGCATGTGCCAGTTGCAGCCCCTGGAAATCTGCAGCCCTGCTCTGCGCACACAAAGAAGGTGTGGAAACCAGAAGTGGAGGCAAATGCAGCACAGGCACATGCCCGGTGGATGTCATGGACTCGACTGCAGGCTACCACACCTCCCTCTGTGCTTCAGTATTCCTCACCCTGCAGCCAGGAGACAGTCCATGCCTGGGCACTGCCTGCCCAGCCCAGCGGGGCCTGAGTGCCAGCTGCCAGGAGCAGGACAGGCTCCCTGTGCTCACCATGCACCACACCAAGGGGCTGTGTGTCTGCTGCTTGCTCCAACCTCTGTGTCCCTCTCTGCTGAGCCCTGCCTGTGTCCTTCTGCCACTTGGCAGCCCCCGGCCCACCACCTGCAGGCACAGTCCCAGCTGCATCAGGGCTGAACCCTGGGCTGCCTCATGCAGCCTGGGTGCTTGCTGCTCCTTGGGCTTAGCAGAGGAGCCAGGGAGAGCTCCAGAGCACTGTCCACGTGCACGTCTGTCACCTGGGGCTCTGTGGTTGCCCTCAGGCTGTCACGGCTCCAGCAAAGCATTCTCCCTGACCCCAAACTGTGAGAGGGAGACAATGCAAAACAGAGAAGAGGAACAAAGGGTAGCAGGTTCCTGAGGAGTTTTCATTGGATCATTCCAAAAGATGTTATTTCTTTAAACATTTTTACCATGTTCTTAGGGAAAATGAACTAACCCACTGAAATTAAAAAGGATTTTAACAAACGAGGCAAAACTTTTGCCTTCCTGAGAAACAGTTTTGGCTTCAGCAGCTCATCTTCCTACATTTAAAAAAAAATTATATATATAGTTTGGCTGGCAAACTGCTGAGGTCTCAGCAATCCCCTTCCACACCTCAGGTCTCCATGGGTCAGGCACAGGTTTCCTTCTAGCTCTCCAGGAGTGAGTTTCACGTCAAGGTGTACACCAGAAATAGGATTTGTCACTCATTAGAACCAAACAGAACCTTTCCTGAGTGCCGATCTGGGATGTGGGATAAGGACAGACAATCCTTCCTCTGCCCAGGGCTGCTGCTGTCCTGCAGATCACACACATGCAGAATCTCTGCGTGCCAGGGGTTGGGAGGGACCTTCAGAGATCCTCTCATAATAGAATCAGGCAGGGTTAGGAAGGGACCACAAGGAGCATCCAGTTCCAACTCCCCTGCCATGGGCAAGGACACCGTATGCGAGATCAGGCTACCCAGAACCTCATCAAGCCTGGCCTTAAACACCTCCAGGGATGGGGCCTAAACGACCTCCTTGGGCAACCCCTGCCAGGTTCTCACCATTCTCATGCTGAAGAACTTCCTAACATCCAATCTGAATCTCCCCGTTTCCAGCTTTGCTCCATTCTCCCCAGTCCTGACAGCGTTAAAAATCCCTCCCCAGCTTTCTTGTAGCCCCCTTCAGAGACTGAAAGGTCACAAGAAGGTCTCCTGGCAGCCTTTTCTCCAGACTGCACAACCCCAACTCCTTCAGTCTGTCCTCACAGCAGAGCAGCTCCAGCCCTCTGAGCATCTTCATGACCCTCCAAACCACCTGCTAAAGCAGAGTCACCCAAATCAGGCTGCCCAGGGAAAAGTAGAGAACTATAAAATGATGGAATGCACTGGGTTGAAAGGGACCTTGAAAGGTCATCTGCTCTAAGCCCATGCAGTCAGCAGGGATGTCGCTAGATCAGGTCGCTCAGAGCCCCATCAAGACAGACTTTGAATGGCTCCAGGAATCGAGCCTCCACCACCTCCCTGGGCAACCTGTTCAGTGTTCCACCACTCCCAGTAAAGAACTTCTCCCTTCAGTCCAATCTAAACTCACCAGATCTAGTTCCAAACACATTGCCCCATGTCCTGTCATTCCAAATCCTTCTAGGAAGTCCCTCCCCAGCTCTCCTGGAGCCCCTTCAAGCACAAAGCTGTTCTGGGGTGTCCCTGAAGCCTTCTCTTCTCCAGGATACACAACCCAACTCTAGCAATCTGTAACCACATACAGCACAGCAACTCCAAAAGGAAGGCAGAGGAGGAGTTGTCAGATGAAGCACACAGGACTCAAGCATCGTCTTTGTGCCCAAGCACAACTACAAGAAAGGCAAGTGCTGGGTCCTGCACTGGGTTGGCAGCAAGGGCAGGACTGCTGCAGGCTGCATGCAGAGTGTCTGCCAAGTGCCTGGCAGAGGAGGAGCTGGGAGTGTTGAGTGAGAGCCTTCTCCAGAGGAGGAGCCATAAGTGTGGGCAGGTAGGGACAAGAGACAGCAGCAGGGTGCTCTGTGTGAGCATGGTGTGGGCAGCAGCAGCAGGGCAGGGACTGTACCCTGGGCAGGGCAGTGGTGAAGCCACGGCTTGAGTAGAGGGGTTGAGTATCGGGCCCCTGAGAGGAAGAAGGATGTGTATGAGTGCAGAGAAGGGCAGGAAGGGTGGGGAAGGGTGTGGAGAAAAGGAGTCTGGGGGCAGAGCTGCTTGGTGTGTGCATGTCTGTGAGAGAGGAGGCTGAGAGCATGGGACATGTGTGAGTGTGTGTGTTGTGCGGAGGCAGAAGTGTGTTTGGGAGAGTGTAGGTGTTTGTGTGTTGAGAAAAGAGTTCTTTGTGCTGTGTTTGTGTGAGCGAAGGCAAAGTGTGGGTGTGGGGTGTGAAAAGGGAACAGTCGTCTCTGAACCCGGGACCTTGCATGCTGTGGATGCCTCATCAACCCCTTAAGCCATCGCGGTTGACCCACGGAGCATGCACAACAGCGCCACCTGTAAGGCGCGTGCACACAGCCGAGCCCCGGTCCTTGCCCTGGCCGTGGTGCTAACTCAGACCCTGCTGCTCCCAGCCTCAATCCCCAAACACAAACACACACCACACAAACAAACACACACACTCGCACCTCACCTACGCAACAACAAAGCACAACACCCGCTCACACCTCAACACAACTGCCTACCCTAAAACAACAAGTCCAGGAGGGGACACACACTGGCCCCCTACACAGAGCGCCACAAACCTGCACTCCTCACTCCACTTCTCATGCCCCAACTCCAACAACCACATTCAACACCTGCACCAGCCACACACAATCACCACAAAACTCACCAATCCTGATGGACAACAACCATCAACAGCAGCAGCTCATACACCGGGGGGCTTCAGCCTGCACAAGAGGAGCCCCAGGGCACACCTCATTGCTCTCTACAGCTGCACACAGTTGGGGCTTCAGCTCTTCTCCCATCTAACAAGTGATAGGAGGAGAGGAAATAGGAGAGGAAATGGCATCAACTTGCCCCAGGGGACATTTAGGTTACACATGAGAAGAAACTTCTTCCCTGAAAGGGTCCTCAAAGCCTGGCACAGCCTGCCCAACCAGGCGGCTGAATGCCCATCCCTGGAGGTGCTTCAAAAGAGGCACAGCTGTGGTGCTGAGGGAGGCCTGGGCCACCACAGCACTTGGCAGACTTAGACCAAGGCTGCACCAGGTCTTTTCCAACCACAACCACTCTAGCATTCCATGATTCTAGCTTCTGAGCAGAGGTCTCCAGCACCATCTGAGATACCCCTGCTGGGTTGGCAAGTAAGGTACAGACCCTCTGGCACCTGGACCTCAGCCATCTCTGCAGCCTCTAAGACATCCACGTTTAGGCAGCTGGCTCCTGCCTGTGGTGTGCACAGGGTGAGCTTCACTACCTCACTGCTAGCTAGGAGCACTTTTCTGACAGCCTTTAGAAATGTCTGAAGGAGTGAGAGCTCCACAAGGCTGCCTCCTGCTTAGGCTACTGCCATGTAGCTTTGGTGGCCATTCACTGCCCACGATGGACCCATAAGCATAATCTTCACTTGACACCTCCTCACCTTTCCCCCTGTGCCACCTCCTGCGTGCATTGAGATGGGGGAGGGGTGTAGCTCACACCACCTCACACCAGATTCCTCTGCATCCTCCCCTGCTGTCCTCCTGGCTCTGCTGGAGGTTGAAGTGGAAGCCCATGCAACACGTCTTGGCCAATCTTCTCCCCCTGCTTGCAGTGCTGCGGTACTGGCACTAGGGCTGCCTCTTTCCCTTGGCTAGCAAGCAGCCCAAGATTATGGGATGTATGGGCATGCCAGGCAGAACCTGCAGCATGGATGGGATCTGGGGTGAGCCTGTGGGGGCATTTCTGAGTGATGAGCTCCGTGGGAAAGGCAAAGCACTCCCCCTGCTCCCTGACTGCCTACTGCTCCTGCCAGACCTTGTGGTCCTTAGGGGAAAAGTAGGTCAGGGTCACCCTGCCAAGGGGGAACAGCTCCAAAGCTTTGCTAAACAACAGAGCCTCTGGGGGCAGCTGGAGGAGGTCTCTGCTGTATGGAATCCCTTAGCTGACATCTGTGCATGATCTGTACCCACTGCCAGCTGCCTGAGCATGAAGAGTCTCCAGGAAACACCCAGGGCCTTGAGAACAGCATGTCCTGGGACAGTGACCCCTGGCAGCTCTCAGAGCTCTCCCCATGGTTGGCACACACCTGAACAAATGCCACAGAACTTGGCACTCTTGGTTCCCTTGGCATTCACCAGGGTGAAGCAGGAATCTCCGGTGCCTGCCTGTGAGCTGCTCACTGAAGCACCTGTCTCTTCACACCGGCTGCAAAAAGACCTTGTGTGGTGGACTCAGGTGGAGAGCTCCAGCACCGTGCTGGGCTGTGACCACCTATGGGACCCTCAACACCAGAGAGACATGGACCTGCTGGAGCAGGGCCAGAGGAGGCCACAAAGGTGATCAGAGGGCTGGAGAACCTCTGCTACAAAGAAAGGCTGAGACATCTGGGGCTGCTCAGCTCAGCCTGGAGAAGAGAAGGTTCCAGGGAGACCTCAGAGCTGCATTTCAATATCTGCAGGGGCCCTACAGGCAGACTGAGGAGGGACTGTGGGGACAAGACAAGAGGCAGTGGTTTGGAACTGGAGAAGGGTAGAGTTAGGTTGGACCTCAGGAGGAAGTTCTGCCCAGTGAGGGTGGGGAGATAACTGACACAGGCTACCCAGGGAGGTGCTTGAGGCCCCATCCGTGGAGACATCCAAGCTCAGCCTTGCTGTGTCCCAGAGCAGCCTGCTCTGGCTGGAGGTGTCCCTGTTGCCTGCAGGGAGTTGGGCAAGGTGACCTTTGAAGTTTCCTTCCAACTGAATGCCATCCGTGAATCTGTGCTTCTGTACAACTTCCAGTGATCATTTCAGGGTGCCCAGCCCACGGCCCCAGCTTTGCTTGGAGCCTTTGCACTCAGGGCAGCTTGCAAAAGAAGCAACTCCAATCAGAAATCACTCCAAATGGCAGTGGAGTCTCTCCGCAGCCAGTAGGCAAACAAGCAAGGCCCCTGCACACCACACACTGCAGCTGAGGGGCAACTCCTCACCACTGGAACTTCTCACCACTGGTGTGGCCTGCAGTGAGAGTCTGAGCACTTGGGCATCACTTTGCCCAGGAGAGCTGTACTGGCACGGAAGCAGCCCCAGTTGCTGGGGAAAGAGGTCTGCAGCCAGCATGCTGCTAGCAGCACCCATCCACAGGAGGGGTGTGAGAGATGGACAGGGCTGTAAGGGATGGATGGTGGTGATGGTGCTGGGACATGGGACTGTGCTCCAGACATGCAGCAGAGGCTCCAGAGGGAAGCACAGATTCATCACAATCTGGGGAGAAAGGAGCAGAGTCTGCCTGGGCAGTGAGGCTGCAGAAGCCAAAAGATTCAGATTTGACTTCCCAGCACCAGAGAGAGGACTTCATGCTGAGCTGAGGAGCCTGAGCACTGCCTCAGGTCCTTTTCTCATTCAGCTTTGCTCATGACAACATTGAAGGTACCCAGGAAAGACTTAGGGCTGTACTTGGGCCTGCCAGCAGATTTCATGTAGTCTGGAGAAGGGGAGGTTCCAGGGATAGCTTTTAGTGGCCTCTCGGGGCCAAAAGACACTGATCAGAAAGCTGGGGACGNAAAATGTGTCTTGCAACTCCAACTATTGTGTGATTCTAGAGCCACCTGGCACAAGCCCTGTGTGGACCTCAGCACTTTCCCCAGTGCCTTGTGCTCCCCAGATCCCTGAGTGAGGTGAGCAAGCCTCTTGCTACTAAAGCCAACCTGCTGTACTGCTCTTTCCATGCTGAGAAAGACGCAAACCTCCAGAACACCAAAGCTGCAACCCTGCTTTGCACAGCCCCAGAAAGTGCTGTGCAGCCAGCAGCTCCATGGGCAGTAAAGCCCATCCCCAGATGCCACAGCTCAGAATCACAGAAGCTTTCAGGTTGTCTGAAAAGGCCTTTAGGATGACCAAGTGAAGCACTAAGCCTACTTCCAGGGATGGGGACTCCACAAGCTCGCTGGGGCAAGCTCTTGCAATCCCTGCCCACTCTTGCAGCAAAAAGCTTTTCCTTGTCTCCAAGCTAAACCTCCCCTGGCACAATTTGAGGGCATTTCTGTGGAGACTTGGTTAGCTGACAAGGGTCACGTAGACGTGATACAGATGGTCAAGCAGGATCTTGGGAAACATCGGACTCAGCTAGTCTGAACTGCTATGTTTGCAAGAACACTATCCTTGGCCGTGGCTATTGTACAACAATAGGATGCTTGTGGTTAGCAAAGTATGAATACCAGCATTGAGGAACTTAAGGAGTGGCTGACCTCTAAGGCAACTACCAATAAGTTGTCTAGATTACAGAATATGTATTAGCCTATTACAAAGTGTATAAAGATTGTGCACCATGAAGAATAAAAATGAAGTTTGATTATCACTCATATTGGGCGTCCAAGACTTCCCTCACCGCGACACATTTCCTCTCTTTCTATCACCTGAGAGTAGGGAGGAGACACCAACTCTCACCTGTGGTGTAGGTGAGGTGTGAGTGTGTGTTTTGTGCGGCATTTGTGTTGTGGGGTTGAGGCTGGGACTGGCAGAGCTGAGGTGAAGTCGAGTTTGGAGCCAGGAGCTGGGAGGCGGGGCCGGGCTGTGTGCACGCACCTTACGGGTGGCACTGTTGCACATGCTCTCCGGACCAACCCTGACGGCTTAAGGGGTTGAGGAGGCGCCCGCGGCACCACAGGTCCCGGTTTCGGAGCCAACTGTTCCCTTTTCCACCCCACGCCCACACTTGGCCTTGGCTCACACAAACACAACCCAAGCAACTCTTTTCTCAACACACAAACACCTGCGCTCTCCCAAACACACTTCTGCCTCCGCACAACACACACACGCACACCCTGCTCACAGCCTCCTCTCTCACAGAGACGCAGACACCAAGCACCTCTGCCCTCAGCCTCCTCTGCTCCACACTGCGCAGCCCCGCAATCATAGCTGCCCTGCTTGCAAAACAGCCTCACCTCAGGGACTCCAGCTGCAGCCCCTCCCTGCACACAGCTCTTACACCCTGCCCCTGACATCTTCACCCAAACTGCTTTTAAACCCCTCCAGGGATGGGAACTCCACCATTGCCCTGCACAACCTGGGCTAGGACCCAGGGAGCCTTTTGGTGGAGAATTTGCTCCTCCTGTCCAACCTAGACCTCTTCTGGGGCAGTTTGAGGCTCTTTCCTCTCATCCTGTCACTTGTTCCTAGAGGACAGAGCCCAAGCCCCACGTGGTTGCAACTTCCTCTCAGGGAGCTGTGGAGAGCAGTAAGCTCTGCCCTCAGGCTCCTCTGCTCCAGGCTGCACACCCCCAGATCCCTCAGCTGCTCCTCCCGCCAAGTTCTCTTCTCCAGACCCCTGCGCACCTTTGCTGTCCTTGCGTAGACCTGGTGCATGTCCTCAATGTCCTTGTTGGAGTGAGGGTTCCAAAAGTGAAGTGAGGACTGAAGCTGCACGGTGAACAATGCCTGGGCTGCTGCTGCTGGTGCTGCTGGTGCTGGTGTGAGGTTGAGGCTGAGACTGGCGGGATCCAAACCGGTACCATGGTCGCACCCAGGACAGGGCTGTGTGCACGCGCCTTATAGGCGGTGCTGTTGCGCATACTCTGTGGACCAACCGCGATGGCTTAAAACTTGCTTGGGTTTAATTGCACAAGTACCCAGTGGGCACTTTGCAGCCATTTTTCTTTCTGTCAGTGTTTTCCTTCACCTTACAGTGACTTTGCTCTGTGTCTCAGCACCAGCCCACAGGAATGCAGCCATGGGCAGGCCAAGCCCTGTTTCAGAAGCAGGACTGCCCATGCACATCTTGCTCTGCTCCACTCCTTTCTTGTACAACGGCCTTGCTGGGTTGTTACCTCCTCCTATCTGCCCTGAGTTGGGAGAGGAGAGCACAGCTACAGGTGGACCTCAGGGCAGGGCACAGTTCCTCTCACTTCACAGAGACACAGAAGAGTCTGAGAGGAGGAGTGACAAATGGACTCTGCTGAGGCCAAAGACCCAGGTTGCTGAGAACTCAGAAGTCAGAGACTCACAGCTTGCGTCAGTTTGGGAGGGAGCCTCAAAGGGCCTCTTGGGCAACCCCTACAGTCCCAGGAACACCTCCAGCTGGAGCAGGTTGCTCAGGGACACATCCAGGCTGATCTTGAGTGGCTCCAGAGATGTGTTGGAGGTCCACAGAATGCTCTGGGCTGGAAGGGACCTGCAAAGTTCCCCAAGCCCAAGCCCTGCACTCAGCAGGGACATCCTCCACTAGAGCAGGCTGTCCACAGCCCTGTCCAGCCTCACCTGCAATATCTCCAGGCATGGAGCCTCAACCACTTCCCTGAGCAACCTGTTCCAGTGTTCCAGCAGCTTCCTGCTGCAGAACTTGTTCCTCACAGCCAATCTCAATCTGCTCTGCTCTGGTTTGCAGCCATTGGCTTCATCCTCTCCCTGCAGGCCTTTGGGAACAGTCTCTCTGCAGCCTGCTTGTAGCCCTTCAGGGACTGGCAGGCTGCTCTAAGGTGTCCCTGGAGCCTTCTCTCCAGGCTGCACACCCCCAGCTTCTCAGCCTGTCTCCACAGCAGAACTGCTCCAACCCCCTGAGCATTTCTGTGACCTCCTCTGGACCTGCTCCATCAGGTCCAGGTCCTTCCAATGCTGAGGGTTGCAGAGCTGGACACAGCCCTGCAGGTGAGTATGATGCACCAATCAGAGGGAGAAAGCAGCTGATGAGTCCCCAACACCCTTCAGCACTCCTCTGTACTCCTGCCTGCACCACTCCAGCCCATTTACTGTCTGCTCTACAAAGAATTGCCTTCAAAAAGAGCCAAAGTGGAACTCTGAGCCTGCAGAGTTTCAGCAGTCACTGCAGTGCAGCTCTCCTTGCCTGCCCTCCAGCAGCAGAGCTGTTCCCACACAGCTACCCTCAGCACCAGCTCCTAAACTCCACTCTGGAGTTACAGGCAAGGCAGAGAAATGCAGTCCCTGAGAGGCTGTTTGGAGCTCTGCATTTAGAGGGTACACTGAGAGTCTCCACAGCACTTGGAGGCACACTGGGAGTCCCCACAGCACTTGGGGGGCAAAGTGGGAGCCCCCACAGCATTTTGGGGGGCACATTGGGAGTCCTCACAGCATTTGGAGGGTACACTGGGAGTCCCCACAGCATTTGGAGGACACACTGAGAGCCCCCACAGCACTTGGGGGGCACACTGGGAGCCCTCAGGGCATTTGGGGGGCACACTGGGAGTCCCCACAGTGTTGCACCCAGGCTGTACCCATCCAGCCCACCCCCATGTGCCTTACAAGCACTCTTGTACCGAGTAGCAGCTGCCCTTTGGGGTACCACCTACAGCCTGCTCCTTGCTGCCTGAGCCTGGGGTCCCCTGAGTGTGCTGTGGCACCCTCCCAAGGTCAGCTTCTAAGAGTGCATTGGGTAGGAAGGGACACTAAGGTCATCCAGTGCACCCCCCCTGCAGCAGCCAGCAGGGACACCTGCAGCTGGAGCTGGTTGCTCAGACTCCCCATCTGACCTGGGATGGGCATCTGCCACCTCTCTGGGTGACCTGTGCCAGTGTTTCACCACCTTCAATGCTCAGAATCCTTTCCCTGTAAGTAGCCTAAATCTCTTCTCTTTTCTTTTAGACCCATCTCTTGTCCTGGCACAAGAGGCTATGCTCAAAAGTGCTCTAGTCAGCCCCTCTAGGCACAGAGAGGCCACCAGAAGGGCTCCCTGCAGCCTTCTCTCCCCCAGGTTAAACAAGCCTAACCTGTAGGAGAGGAGAAAGGGACATGCTCAAACCTCTCCTCCATATGGAGGGGTCACAGCTGGGGTGCACATGAGGCAGGCCCCAGAGAAGCTTACCTGGGCACCTGGAAATCAACCAGGGAAGTGGTTGAGGCCCCATCACTGGAGATATTGCAGGTGAGGCTGGAGAGGGCTGTGGGTAACCTGCTCTAGTGGAGGGTGTCCCTGATGAGTGCAGAGGGTTGGGCTGGGGGAGCTCTGGAGGTCCCTTCCAGCCCAGCCCATGCTGTGATGATTCTATGATGATTCTATGACCCAAGCTGTAAGTACAGCATCAGACCTCAGTGCAGCACAGACACTGGGAGACTTCTGGGTTCCTCTGCACCCCACCAACACAAACTCACCTCCACCAGCACAGCCAGGGCTTGCCCACAGTGAACCAGGCCAGGCAAGTGTGCAACAGCAAGAGGCCAAGCCCAATTCCAATTAAAATTCTTCCTATCAGAGCAGCCCTCATCATCTGTCCAGGTTGGAGATGAGAGCAGCCCTGCAGAGAACGGTTTGGGGGTGCTGGTGGTGAGAAGCTGGGTAGGAGCCAGCAGTGGGCACTGGCAGCACAGAAGGCCAAGGGCAGCCTGGGTTGCATCCGAGGCAGTGTGGGCAGAGATGGAGAGAGGGGATCCTGCCCCTCTGCTCTGCTCTGGGGAGACCTCACCTGTAGGGCTGGGGTCAGCTGTGGGGCCACCAACACAAGAAGGACCTGGAACTGCTGGAGAGGGTGGACAGGCTGGCAGAATTGGGCCTGTGCAGCCTGGAGAAGAGAAGGCTGCAGGGAGACCTCAGAGCTGCAGTTCAATATCTGCAGGGTCCCTGCAGGCAGGCTGGGGAGGGACTGTTCAGAAGGGCCTATGGGGATAGGTTGAGGGCAATGGTTTGGAACTGGAGTAGGGCAGAGTTAGGTTGGGCATCAGGAGGAAGTTGTGCACAGCGAAGGTGGTGAGAGACTGGCACAGGCTGCTCAGGGTTGTGCTTGAGGCTCTGTCCCTGCTTTACCTTCTCCCAGAGAGGAATCAATTCCCAACAAAGTATTTTACTGGCATCTCTTTCCCAGGAGAAGACAACCCTTGCTGGGCTGGACAGCTATGCCAGAAGGTGAGATGTGAACTTCTGCTCCTCAAAGGCTTCCCCAGAAGTAGAGAAGAGCTGACCCAAAGGAGAAGCTGAAGCAGGGGGGGGTTCAGCTCAACACAGCCAGGGACAGCATCTCTCCTGCTCCCATTCCTCTTGTCTCTTGTAGCCACCCTTAGTCAGACCTGTTTCTGCCCAGTTTCGGTGGCATGGATTAACTTTCTGCTCTGGCAGAGTCCCCTTGAGGGCAGAAGTGCTTTAAATGCACAGGCAGAGGACATGCAGAGAGATCGCAAAGCCAGGTACATGCACTGAGGGTGGGGACACACTGGCACAGGTTGCCCTTGTGGATGACCTCTCCCTAGAGACCTTGAGCAGCCTGTGCTGGTGGGAGGTGTCTCTGCCCGTGGCAGGGGGTTGGAACTGGATGAGCTTTGATGTCCCTTCCAACCCAACCCATCCTATGAACCTGTGAATAAGTCTTTGCTGATCCAGGAACTGCACACAGGACTGCAGGTGGGGTCTGAGGAGAGCAGAGCAAAGGGGCACAATCCCCTCCCTTGCCCTGCTATTTGTAAGTAGTCCCTCCCCAGACTTCAGATACTGGAATCAACTGAGCTCTTGTCAGATTAAATGCACTGAAAGTAGCAGGCTACAGATCCTACGTTAAATTCATTGAAAACAGCAGGTTACAGATTCTACAGTAAATGCATTGGAAATAACAAGTTACAGTAGTAGGGCATTGGAGCAGGCTGCCCAGGGAGGTGGTGGAGTCACCATCCCTGGAGGAGTTCAAGAAANAGTCACCATCCCTGGAGGTGTTCAAGAAATATAAGGACATGGCACTTCAGGACATGGTTTAATGGCCTTGATGATCTTAGGTTGAAGGTTGGACTCAATGACCTGAAGTTTCTCCTTCCAACTGAAGCAATCCTATGATTCAGTGAGAATGGAACAAGAAAACTTTTACAGAGCTGTACATAAATTATAGAAATGGAAGCACCAAGTTCCATGGAAGTGGTTCTAAAATAGAATTGAATAAGAAATGAGAGTCTTTCTAAAACTACTTTTATAACCATCCTATAAATTGCTCAAATGAGGGTATAATTCTCTGTTAAACTCTTAAGGGAGGCTATGAGAGCCTCTAATTCTCTCTTCAAGTTTCGAAGGGACTCTCTTCAAATCCCAATTACAGGCTCAGAGGATGTCAGGGGTTGGAAGGGACTCAAAGAGATCATTGACTCCAACCCCCCTGTCAGAGCAAGACCAGACAATCTAGCTCAGGGCACACAGGAACACATCCAGACAGGCCTGGAAAGGCTCCAGAGAAGGAGACTCCACACCCTCTCTGGGCAGCCTGTGCCAGGGCTCTGGGACCCTTCCAGTCAAGAAGTTGCCCCTTGTGTTGAGCTGGAACCTCCTGTGCTGCAGCTTCCATCCATTGCTCCTTGTCCTATCCCAGGTAGCAGTGAGCAGAGCCTGTCCTTCCCCTCCTGACTCCTCCTGACCCCAGTCCTCAGATATTGATTAAATCCCCTCTCAGTCTTCACCAGCCTAAGCAGTCCCATATCCCTCAGCCTCTCCTCATCAGGCAGTGCTCCAATTCTGTCATCTCTCTCCCCTGGTTAGGTTCGTTGCTACCAGTGGATTTGTGCAGTACAGGTCAAACCCAGGCCATGCATCCTGGCCACATTAGAGCAGAGTTACTCAAGGTGGAACATCATCTTAGAGTGACAATCACTCATACTGGGGCAGAATCTTTCACTTGGTTTGGTGGATGACTGCTGCACTAGCCTGGACAGCTGAGTTCATGTCCAGAATTAAGGAAATTAATTAAGAAATTAATTAATTAAGAAATTAAGGCTGTATCAGAAAAGTGTGTCCAGCAGGTTGAGGGAAGTGATCCTCCCTTTCTACTCTGCACTGGTGAGACAATACCTGGAGTACTGTGTCTGGTTCTGGAGCCCCTGGGACAAGAGGGCTATGGATGTGCTGGAAGGTGTCCAGAGAAGAGCCATGAAAATGATAAGGGCGCTGGAACTGCTCTGCTGTGAGGAGAGACTGAGGGAGTTGGGGTTGTGCAGTCTGGAGAGGAGAAGGCTCCCAGGTGACCTTATTGTGACCTCTCGCTATCTGAAGGGGGCTACAGGAAATCTGGGGAGGGACTTTTTAGGCAGTCAGGTAGTGATAGGACTGAGGGGAATGGAACAAAGCTAGAAAAGGGGAGATTCAGACTGGATGGTAGGAGGAAGTTCTTCAGCATGAGGGTGGTGAGAGACTGGAAGATGTTGCCCAGGGAGGTGATGGAAACCTCATCCCTGGAGGTGTTAAAGGTCAGGCTGGATGAGGCTCTGGGCAACCTGACCTAGTGTGATGACCTCATGACCTCATCCATGGCAGGCGAGTTGGAGCTGGCTGGGTGATCCTTGTGGTATCTTCCAAACCTGACTGATTCTATGATTCTATGATTTTATAAAATGTGTTTGGGGTTGATCCATATACATCACCAGTGGAGTAAAAGGAGTCCCAGGAACAGTGTGCCACCCTGGGAACATCTCCACATGGCCACTTCTTCTCTAAACTGCTAGGTGTCTTCATACTTGTAGACTTCAAGATGTTAGAGAGGGAGCCTTGCAGCCAAGGATTGGGGTTCTCCTTGTTTATATGTAGTTATCATGCACCCTCAGCAAGTTTGCAGCTGGCACCAAGCTGTGTGGCACAG